>NJDC01000727.1:1980162-2112453 GCA_002245475.1 Calephelis virginiensis | reverse complement strand
ATTATAATACCTGGTTGAACCATGGAGTGCCTAACTAACGTAGTAGCAAATTAAGTTGAAATATAGTCTGTATCACATTGTAATAAGACTATAAATACATGGTTAAATCTCGGAGTACTTAACTCCGTGTTTATTAATAAGGTGGTAAAAGGTGATAACAAATTATTCAAAATAATGTCACGTTTAGGTCGTAGTGCAGATTCATACATGTTATAAGAATACTGTTCAAAATTTAATATTTAAAGTATCTTTACGCCCATATCCCCGAAGAGGTAGGCAGAGGCGCAACCAGGGCACCCACGACTAGCCGAAGACACTAAGTCCCACAATCTGATAGATGGCAAGCCCATCGCCAACAGGGTACATATCCAATCCCGAGCAACATTTTTTTTATTAGAAATTGGAAAACCGAAATTTTCTTTTTGTTGCCCGACCAGGGATTCAAACCCAAGACCTCATGCAGTCAAGTCCAACACCTGAACCGCTGGACCACAGAGGCGATTTGAATATTTACGTTTTAAAATTCACATTTAGTATACACTAACTGTTGCCCGCAGCGTTACCTGCGCGGTCTCAGAGGAACATTGATTCGGGATCAAAACTATCATACGTCTTAGTCCAAGTAACCTTCTATGTGTGTGCTAAATTTCATGAAAATCGGTTTTTGCGTAAACGACTAACAAACAAACATACAACTTTTGAAGTCAGAAATAGATAAAAATATATAAAAAAAAGATTTTCCAGTGGACCAAACTGTGAATCTAAACCATTCTCAAATACCCTTCAAGATACACAAAAAATTTCATCAAAATCGCTTCAGTCGTTTAGGAAGATTTCAATGACATACACACGCACACAAGAAATGTGTATATTATATACTAGAGGCCCGGTACGTGTATGACCGCATGAATGACATAACACAACAAAACAAAAAAGAAAAAACCAACCGAACCGAAAAAAGTTTCAATATGACAGCACAATCCCCATTAACAAAATGATCCGCCATTTATTAAATTCATTTGTTACTAAAAATGTGATAAATGAAGAACCGCTCGACCGATTTTGTGCAAATTTCACATAAACCATCTACTAAATAGTCCAAACAAAGCCTAAACATTTGGTTTGGATAAGTGAGCCCGTTTCGAAATTATAAAATTACAACGAAAAGTGGCATTGATTTTTATATAATACTAGCTGACCTGAAGCTGACATTAATGCTTCGACAGTAGCGCAGTCTGTCAGATCCGATGTTAAACATTCCAAAATCAACAACTACTTATTAATAAAAAAAATAATTAAAAAAAAACATTTTCCAGGAGAACAAATTGTGAATCTAAAATATTCTCGAATACCCTTGAACATACACAAAAAAAATAACAAAATCGTTCCAGTCGTTTAGGAGGAGTTCAGTGACACACGCACACAAGAAATATATTACTAATATATTACTTAATAATAATAATAAAACAAAAAATAAAATTAATATTTAGCAAAATTTATCCATCCATTGATGCTTTGACCAAAGAAAATGGGGATTCATTTTATATGAAAAGCTTATAATGAATAGATATTTAGTTTACAACTTTTGGATTACGAAATCTACAAATCAGTATCCGATTTCGAAATGGTTTGATAATAGCTTTCAGTCTCGTTTATCAGTGTTAGCGTCGACGGAATGGATAGGTGATTAGCACAAATGAATATCTAGGATATTGATTTACTGTCTAGCGTAATTAGTATAGAAACTGGAATTTAGATTGTAATATTTAATAGTCATTTATTATGCAGTACTTCTTTTTATATTAAATACAAGGGTTCCCAAACTTGTAACGCCTACGTCCAAACACCATTTATTTTATGAATTTATGTTACTGTCATTAATATTAAAACAAAAATCGATTTGTAACTTATTTCAAGTATATTCACGCCCCTATCCCTGAAAAGGTAGGCACAGGCACAACCAGGGCAGTCAGGACTAGCCGAAGACACTAAGTTTCTCAATGTGATAGTTGGCAAGCCTATCGTCAACCGGGCACATATCCAATCCCGGGTAACATTTATTTTTATTAGATGAAAATATACATTTATTTTTTGTTTTATTATTAAGTAAAATATTAGTAATATATTTCTTGTGTGCGTGTGTCACTGAACTCCTCCTAAACGACTGGAACGATTTTGTTATTTTTTATTTTTGTATGTTCAAGGGTATTCGAGAATATTTTAGATTCACAATTTGGTAACCTGGAAAATGTTTTTTTAATTATTTTTTTATTATTAAGTAGTTGTTGATTTTGGAATGTTTCACATCGGATCTGACAGACTGCGCTATTGTCGAAGCATTAATGTCAGCTTCAGGTCAGCTAGTATTATATAAAAATCAATGCCACTTTTCGTTGTAATTTTATAATTTAAAAATGGACTCACTTATCCAAACCAAATGTTTAGGCTTTGTTTGAACTATTTAGTAGATGGTTTATGTGAAATTTGCACAAAATCGGTCAAGCGGTTCTTCATTTATCACATTTTTTGTAACAAATGAATTCAATAAATGGCGGATCATTTTGTTAATGGGGATTGTGCTGTCATATTGAAACTTTTTTCGGTTCGGTTGGTTTTTTCTTTTTTGTTTTGTTGTGTTATGTCATTCATGCGGTCATACACGTACCGGGCCTCTAGTATATAATATATACATTTCTTGTGTGCGTGTGTATGTCATTGAAATCTTCCTAAACGACTGAAGCGATTTTGATGAAATTTTTTGTGTATCTTGAAGGGTATTTGAGAATAGTTTGCATTCACAGTTTGGTCCACTGGAAAATGTTTTTTTAATTATTTTTTTGGTAAGCAGTAACTCGTGTTTACACCACGGAACAACTAATTGAATGCTTTTGACATAGCCATTATGCACCGATTACATCAGACAAAAATCAAGGCGTTGAAGTATGCAAATGACGGGATAAAAAATGAAGAATTAATGGAATATTAAGTATTCTTGAATACAATATTATCTATTTCTGACTTTAAAAGTTGTATGTTTGTTTGTTACTCCTTTACGCAAAAACTGCCGAACCGATTTTCATGAAATTTAGCACACACATAGAGAGTTACTTGGACTAACACATATGATAGTAAGAAACAAAGAGAACGTAGCGGTGTGTAAAAAAAATATTTCAAAGTACCCTAAATAAAGAATATATTACCCTAGTACCCTAAATAAAGAAACTGGTATAGAGTAGGAACAAAGAATAGATGGGGAATACCCCCATGAAAGTAAGAATGAGAGTGTGAAAGAAAGAAAAAGTATGCGGCGTGAAAGTACCAGAGGCACAACAGTGAGAACTTGCATGAAAGAGAAGTTAGCAGAGAAAAGTCTCTGACTCAGTTAGAGGAAATAGTTATTAAAAAAAAAAAATACCTGAACCGCTAGACCACAGAGGTGAAGTTAGAAGCTACAGACTACTACTGGAGGTTACACTCTTAACAAAGAACTGATGTCATTTATACATTTTGCTGACTTACGTTAGTACACCGGCCTCTCCTGCATTTTGACTTAGTTAATTGACAACACAAGATTTTTAGAAAGAGATGCCGGTAGACTAGAGTGAGTCTGTAATATTTGGAAATGATTTCATTTCTTTGTTGGAATTTCAATCTACTGTAGTACTCGTATTCTAAAGCTTCATGGTTGCATTTTTTTTTTATATACCAGTAGAGTTTCAATATAATATTTAAAACATAATCAAAAACTGGTACGTCGATTTCTATAGTAGGTTTTTTTTTATACTGTTCACCTGTATCTGCATCAGCGTAGAATAGATACGATTTTAATTTAAATGTTTATCCTCCCTCTAGTTCTTTGGGAGTTGATTTTTTATAAAAGTAGCCTATATTTAAACTCGGATTTCATTAAAATTGATCCAGTGGCTCTATCGCCTTTGTGGTCTACCGGTACAGGTGTTTGGACTTGACGCGACAAAAAGAAAATTTGGGTTTTCAATTGGATTGGATTTTGAATTGGATTGGATTGGATATTTGAAAAAGAAAGAAAAGAATCGATACTTACTGGTATTTTTTCTTTTTTGGAAAGTTTAAAGAAAAACCATAACAAGTACTTACTGTGATTGATTTATTAAGGAGAAAAACAGAAAATTATAAGCTAAAATACAAAATGTTCCAAAAAACACCTTTTTGAAAAAAAGTCTGCTTTTGTTGTGCTTCCCAAAAATATCAATTTTCCAAATGTTTGCCAGTAAGTCGATTTCTTGAAGCAGCCATTGATAGTTGCGCCATCTTTGGGAAAAAGTCTTTCGCAAGGTACTGAGGTACCTACTACGTTTAAATATATGCATGCTTGTTTATATAACGCTGGGAATACAGGTTTTAAATCTTCCCATTCCTCTAATGGGTTGGCTTTTAGAGATTAGACTAGATTAGCCAAATATATTGACACTTCATCGGCTTTTGAGGAACCACGACGCCGCTCCTGACCAACTGCGAGTTCCTTATGATGTGACCAAAAATCAAAATCTTCGATTGCGGTTTCATCTTCAGAACCACTAGTGGACATGTTCATATCTTCTTTAACAATCTTTTTTTAATTTTTGAATTGCTCTTCCATGCATCCTGAAAGTAAAGGTTTTTGAACCGTGTGGGTCCAAAATTATTGCTAACGCTGCAAGTGTGTTAAATTCAGTGAGTCTAAATCTTTTCTTACATTCAGCCAGTAATTTTTTTTACAATTGAGTAACACAGTCTATTGATGATGTAAATTTTGTTAGCTGGGATGTGAGGTAACTAATCATTGGTAGACACTATTTGTTTTATATAAATATATATATCACTGGCACTGGTAACACTGGGCCATGGTAACACTAGGCGGAACTCTGTCTGAATTTTTTTCAGGCATAAACAAATAAGCAAGCTTGCCAAGTATATAAAACCATAGAGAAAACTAAGACTGGGATACGATCAAAAACTTCAATTTATTATAAGCAATTTTTATCCATGTTTAAATAGTGTAACATTGACATACTGATATGAGTACTTTTGACCGATGCCTACTCGATACTCAATTAAAAAGTATCGATACTAAAAGTATATGGTATCGAAAAAAAGTATCGAGTAAGTACTCCTATTTACTTGTATCGTTTTATCCCTAGTCGTGGGTGCCTTGGTTGTGCCTCTACCTACCTCTTCGGGGATATGGGCATGAAGATACTTTTTTTTGATCCAGTGGCTTAGCTATAAAAGTGTGACAGTCACTCTCTCGCATTTCTAATATTAGTACAGATTTGTCATAATACCGCCTTTGCTGCGACTCTTGAATAATATATCAAAAAGTCTAGACTCCAGACCGTACTTACTCTACGAAATTTGTGAAAGATTGAGGTTTAATGTCACTTGCATTGTGACCTCTGATCTTTTTTAAATTTACAACAGACCTTAAATTCAACATTTTAAGGGCATAAGACAGCTAACTAGCACACGGCTTCCCTAATGGTAAGATTAAATATATAATGTTGTTATCTTACTTGTAGTTAAGACAACCGTGGCCTAATACCATAAATGTTAAAAGTGCGTCGCTGTTGTCAAATATGTATATTACCTTGAAAACTTTCAAGGAACGTCTTTTGAAGTGAAACTTTAGAATCGTTATGATTTCAAAACGGGTGCAATGGAAAAGCGACAGTTAAGAGACACAAATATATATTCATCTCATTCTTTTGTCGATTTACTGAAGTTTCACTTCTATCGTATGTGAATCGCACACGCACCTTTTTTTTGTTGTAACTTACATTAAGCAAGCAGACAAATTTCCTATTAGTAATACGTACAACACCATATACACATATATATTTTTTAAAATGGTTTTGTGATCACCTCTGTGGTCTAGCGATTCAGTTGTTGGACTTGACTGCATAAGGTCCCGGGTTCGAATTCCGGGTCGGGCAACCAAATTGGGTTTTTCCATTTTTCCAGTAAAAAAAATATTGCTCGGGATAGGATTCGGCTAGTCTTAGGTGCCCTGGTTGTGCCTCTGCTTACCTCTTCGGGGATATGGGCGTGGACATACTTTAAAATTGTTTTTTGTGTCACGTTCCAGTGCTCCAGATCGGAGGACTATGGTAGCAGGAATAGGTAAGGCAGTGGATCCCTACCCGCACTAGTCGCTGCACAGTACTCTACCTGTAGTCTTGTTGGCAAGGACCTTGCCAACAAGACTACAGGTAGAGTACAAACACGTGAAATACCAATAATTCCTGATTGAAAAAAGTTATAAATTTAACATGTGTGTGCGTGTGTGTGTGTGTTAGTGTGTGTGTGTGTTTGTGTGTGTGTGTGTGTCTGTCTGTGACGTCATCACTTTTGAAGGGATGGACAGATTCAGATTTTTTGTTTGGAAGCTGACAGGATTGAGAAAGTTTTTAGCTACATTACATAATAGGATTTGTCGGGAGTTATTGAACATTTTGAATTAGTGTCACTTTAACTATTTTATATACAGGCTTACATAAAAGTACTACCCAAATTTTGAAAAACGGTTTTTAATCGACAACACTTTCAATCTATGAAAAAACTAAAAATTAAAAAAAAAACATTTTTTTATCCGTCGCAAAATAGAAGATGCATAGTTATAACGGAAACAAAGCATAAAACTGATCATCACCGACCGCAGTCGCATTCTGGTGACGTCATGACTCGTACTAAGTACGACGTGGCGTGACCACAAGTAAAGCATTTTTAAGGACTGTTTTAAATGATTATTTATAACAGTAAATGTTACAATTTAGCAAAACCTAATATTTAAAATGCGTTACCATTTATGCCTTTACCCACTTATATTAAAATTTGGCCGATCCTTTTAAAGTGATCCTGTATAGTAACTAAAGGTTTCATTAGATTCTCTAACATAACTAGGATTCCTAGGTCATTTTAATGGTTGTTCACTATTACTTTTGTATCTATCAGAATATAAAAAAAATCACGAATACACGCATCCTTTTTTTAATCCTTGTTTCACCCTTTCTTCTCCTGAATGGCTAGGTTTGGAAATGGTGGTAGTGTATGGTAGATAGGGTAAAGTGTCGTTATAATTTTTGCTTACATTTATAAGTGCTAGCCTAGTAGTAAAATTTTGTATGTAAAAATATATAAATAACAAAAATAAAAACTATAATATATTAAATTAACTTAGATATTTGCACACCACAATGTGGTAGAATATGTTAGTACGAATAAGTATTCTGAAACAACTTTTAAACACACGTGTTTTGCAAATAAATAAATTTCATTTTCATTTTAAAAGATGAGCATGTCATATTCAAAGTACATTAAAAGTTGATATACATGTTTATTTAGAAGCACGCAAGTTATTGATCGGGTCTCGGGGCTGGGAGCTGTTCTAATAATAGGGCGGTCCTTTCTCGATAAAGGACTCTTCGATTTGGGTAACGCGAATGAATTACCGGCAGTTCATAAAAAGGAACGAATAATTTTCTTAGAACTTAGAACAATTCTAAATTCTTATAATCACTTTTCGATAAAGCAACTGCGGAGTTTCTTACCAATTTGCTCTCCCTAAGACATTCCTTTATGGACAGTTACTTTCCTCTTTGCTATGACAACCTTCCAAACCCTGGTAAGTTCGTTGTGGATCTTTAGCACTTTTGACAAGTTGACACAGATAAATAAACGTTTTCGATTTTGATTAACGACCGACATTTCTAGATAAAATATTAAATTTTGGTAAAATTTGAGTGATTACTTGTGTCATAGCCCATGGGTGTTAATCAACTAGCCGACCCGGAGAACTTAGTATCGGATTAACATTAATAGCTGTTAACAGTTTGTATGAATTAAGGGCATAGTTTTTCTCATTGTCCCTGCAAATATTACCTTTTGTTTCACAATAATTTTCTTTAAAAAATCAACAAAAAAAAAGAATTAGCAAAATTGGACCACCCACCCTTTCAGGCGTGATGAGATGACTACGCGAATGGAGATTTATTTATATATATATGTAGATTACACAAATCTATCTAACAAAGTAAGCAAATTAAATAAACTTACTTGTGTTGTGGGTGTTAGAAAACGATAATAATAGATAGAAATACTTTAATACATACCTGTGTAAAATTTACAAACACTCAGACTCACAAATACAGACATCTATCCTAATCACACAAATGTCACAATAAAAAAAACCCGTCGGCAATCGGAACTGACCCTCTCGTCGGTGGAATTAGACATGTACACTAACTTCTCGGCCAACGAAGCGTTCGTTTCATTTTGAGAATGAACAATGTTTTATTAGTTATTTTATATTTTAAATCCCTCATCCCATAATGGACGATGATAAGAATATTAAGCGACCGTACCAACCTTTAGTTTTCTAATGGCCGTTTGCACGTTCTTAGGTTATATTTAATAATGGGTTACAGTGTCAAATATATAATAATCTAACTCAAATTTGATGCTAAGTAACTCTGACATCCGCATTTTTAGACGCTAATTATGTTTTAATTAGTCATCACTTCTATGCAAAACTAGCGGCCCGGTACGTGTTTCGCTACGTATATGACCGCACTAATGAAATAATACAACAAAACAAAACAAAATATAACAGAAAAAAGTTTCAATTTGACAGAAAAATACCCATCAGGCATTAACAAAAGTTACAAAAAATGTGATAAATGAAGAACCGCTCGACCAATTTTATGCAAACTTCACATAAACAGTTTACTAAATAGTCCGAACAAAGCCTAAACATTTGGTTTGGATAAGTGAGCCTGTTCTTGAGTTAAATATATAGTGACTTAATTACAGATTAAATGTTAACGTGTCTGAGAAGGGCCGTTAATTGAATATTTAAGACTGGAACGTATAAGCGGCTCTTATTGTTAAGCAATGTTGGGTATACTTAACGTGCACTTTCTAAGAAATTATACGTTACATATTATGTTTAAATACTTTGTTTTTGATACAATATACTGATATTTAAGCTAATAACACTAAAATTATAAATGTTAAATGACCCCCGACTAAAATACATCTACGTCTAATGTAGCTACGAACTATCTTTGTCACGGCCTTTAAACAAAAATCCGTATCGAAAATGGTCTATCTGCCAAAAAATTGTGATAGACACACACAGACACGTCAAATTTAATAGCACTCCTGTTTTTCCGGGGTCCAAAATGACAAGTTTTAAGCTGAGAACAAACTATCGGAAGCGGCTGACAGCCGCGACTTACAGGATAGATAATTAAAGTATACTGAACCGTGCAAACTATCGAACGTGATTCGCGGACGTAACCTGGAACGTTCGGATGTCCGAAAGATATTTGGATCGCTAGATGTAAATGTCATCCGTAACAGTCCGTGGACGGCATGTGCACATGTATCAGTAGCGGCTGTAAGCTGCGTCGGTAAGCTGCGGCTGATAATATGGTTTCAGCTTTATTTATTTAAACTAACGCTTTCTTTGCATTTAAGGCTTAAGTTACAATTAACCTGAAGATTCTTGAAGTAGCGATACAAGTGTTTTATTACTTTATTAGTGTTTTATTATTTATGAAGAATTTTCACTAAGAGCCGAAGGCGACACTAGAAACTGAACGTAGCTAACAGTAAGTTTTGTATAAAATGTTGTCGGTCGCTGGTGTCTCGCCGGTCACGTTCTTATATTTCAGTTTAATATCAAGAAAGCTGGCGTACCGTTTTTTTGATTATATTTTAATATCACACGAGATATTGTGGTTTAGGGTTTAAATACATTGAATACATATTTTTTTATGTTATTGGAAGGCAAACAAGCAGACGGTTTTCCTGATGGTAAAAATTCACGCCGCCTAGAGACACCAAAGGTGGTAATGGTGCGTTGCCAACCTAAGGCCGGGATGTTAGGCATCGAGCAAAATTAAGTTTGCAGGCTACCTTACCCTCCAAACCGGAACACGTCAACGGCAAGCATTGACGTTATGGCGGCAGGAGTAGGTAAGGCAGTGGTACCAATCCGGGTGAGTCGCTGCGAAACTCTACCACCTAGTCAGATGTCACGGTGTTAGCGACGGTAAGCCTATGCTCGCCTTTTACGAGCTGCCAGGAAGGAAGGCAGATGGTCTATTCTGCAAAGGAGCCCGGACCGACACGGGGAATAGCATAGTTGTTGCAAAACCGGGGAATACGAGTTCAATATGCCAGGTTTTTTTAAATATACAATGTTAACAAAAACACGAAATGATCGGAATTATTAAGGGCTTTAAAAAAAGAAGGAGATTTGACTTTATGTTTTTTCGGATGTTTGCTACGCGAATACTCAGCCAATAACAAACCGATTATTCCTACATAGTCTTATATTAATTTTATCATGAACCTACTACTGATTATTCAACGTAAACAAAAAATATATTTTAGTAATTTTATTCGGTTTGTTATTGCATTATGACCCAGCACATTTTCTTACTAACAAGCTAATATGATTATTCTCGTATCCTTAAGAAAAGAAAGCACTCCTTCCTAAATTGCAGCCAACTCATCTGTAATACTCTTACTATAATACTATAACTTAATACTAGTACTCTTAGTTTTGCAGGTGTCCTTGGGTGTAGGTAATAAGTAATTATCTGCCATCACGTTTACTTGCATAAAGGCGTCTAATGAAAACCTTGGGTGAGACTTTCAGTCGATATGTGGTACCTATTATGGCCTCTCGGAAGGTCGTAAGTCTCATTTCTTTTAAGGTATATTTAAATAAAAAGAATCCCAAAATTCGTGAAATGTTTAAAACTTTTTACTAGTATTGTAACACGAAAAAACAGAATTCCCATTGTGATTTCATGGACAACGTCCTTTCAATCGTTGAGTTCTTGCCGGCAGCCATTTGATAATAAATATAAAATTTCTTTTTTAACCTACAAAAATTGAAAAAGGTTTTAAATTTAACGTGCTTATTTTTGAATGTTAGAATACGCTTAACCTTCTACAGAGTGGTCCGATTTTGATGTTTATGTTGTCATATAAATTTCACGGAAATGGCTTTAGCTCTTTTGAGTTATACTTCATCTATACATAAAAAAAGAATTCCCGTTTTCCTTGGTCATCGCATCACGTCTTTTTTTTATTATATTGGAAGGCAAACAAGCAAGATGGATTTTACGTAAGAAATTCACGCCGCCTAGAGACACCAAAGGTGTTAATGGTGCGTTGGCAACCTGAGGCCGGGATGTTAGACCTCGAGCAAAAGTAAGTTTACCGGCTACTTTACCCTTCAAACCGGAACACGTCATGACGTTATGGCGGCAGGAATAGGTAAGGCGGTGGTACCAATCCGGGCGAGTCGCTGCGAAACTCTACCACCTAGTCAGATGTCACGGTGTTAGTGACGGTAAGCCTATGCTCGCCTAATACGAGCTGCCTGGCAGGAGGCCAGATGGTCTATTCTGCAAGGGAGCCCGGACCAACACGGGGTACATGAACGAATGGACCTGATTTGGTGTTTTTTTGTAGTGTTAGTTATGTTAGGAGAAGGTTCTAAATATGCATAGAAAGGTCTGGATAGAAAGAACAATACCTTATTTTTTACATACAAAAAAATTGATAGCAGTTGATTTCACGCTACACGAAGTTCGCCGGGCTGTTTGGTAACTTATACAATTATTAAAATACGTATTTCATTGTTAACTTAGACGTCATTATACTGAAGTTGAATTCCTTTTTGTGTAGTTTTATATGCTGTTTTATACTTGGAAAAAAGAACATTAAATTGACTAAAAGCCGGACTCGGATGTTATATCGTAGATAGTAAGTATCGCCTCTGTGGTCTAGTGGTTCAGTTGTTGGACTTGACTGCATGAGGTCCCGGGTTCGAATCCCAGGTCGGGCAACATAGAGAAAATTAGGATTTTCCAATTTTCTTATAAAAAAAAAGTTGCTAGGGATAGGATATGTGCCCGGCTGGCGATAGGCTTGCCACCTATCACATTGTGGGACTTAGTATCTTCGGCTAGTCGTGGGTGCCCTGGTTGTGCCTGTGCCTACTTCTTCGGGGATATGGGCGTGAAGATAGTAACCAAGTAGACGGGTTTAATTAAACTAGTGGTCACCGATTGGTCGAAATTTGACCATAATAAATTTTAATATTTTGTTGATAAGAACGCCATCTTCATTTCTCAAGACCAACTACTTTTTTAACAAACTTTTTAGTGCGCCATCTGTGATCTTTTATCGTTATCATCGGAGGCGGATTAAATGTAGAGAGCACCCTAGGCAAACACCTCGTTGGCGCCCCTCTATTAGTGATAACTAGGTAGACCAAGACACATGTACTTAGGCATGAATGAAATGTGATGAGAGTGAAGAAAGCAAGAAGGACAGAAGGAACATAGAAATCCATGATGCTCCTGGGGTAGATCTGACTGTGTATTTTGACATCAATTATAATTTTGTTATTGTTTTTTTGTTTGTTCAAAAACTTCCGCGCGCTTTTTTGTAATCTCGCGCCCCTAGGCACATGCCTACTTTGCCTTAAGGATAATACGCCTCTGGTTATCATTCATATATTTGTTTGTGTGTGTCAAATGCATGGTAGTGTGTTTAAAGCTTTATTTTTTGAATCAATGTACTTTATAAACATTATTATTAAAAATATTAGTGTTCTGCACTTCTTCTACACATAAACTATAAGTGTGCCAAAATTGTATGCTCCTGCGTCCGCGCAATTTCGTAAAAAGGGGTCCAAAGTTTTGGCATCATGTATTAATATAAAGATAAGCCCATACAATGAAATCCTTGACTAAACTAAAATCTTAAAAAAACTTAAATTTCACGTGATGGCAATGTCTTTGTTAAAAAGGTAAGATAGCTTTGATCCTGTAAGCCTAAAATTTAGTTAACTGTTTAGTCATTAATAAAAGAGCATATATAAATTTTGTAATTTAGTGTGACTTGATATAAAAAAATTAAACAAATTTCATTAGCGGGTGATGCTATCATCACATTCTGATGCAAAACCGACGTTGAAGGGTGCTTCTGAAGTTTCGGGTAACCGTCTTATATATGCAAAATAACCTTTTCCTAACCATACAGTAATATTATTCCAGGCCCACGTAACATGAGTACTGTTTATAGAAGCAGAAACGACATTACATGAACTTGTAATATACCAAAATGGATACTGTAATGGTTGAAATTTCGTCTATTTATTTTAGAGAAAGGTTATATTTTGATATCAAGTGGATAGTGTCAATATTATATTACAGGTGTTTTATTTTACTAATGTAGGTCATCTTTAGGTTCTGTTTGATTATCATCTGCAGGCTTGGTATTCGCCCGTAGAGAAAGCAACATTCTTTTCAAATATAGAGGTTATTTTTGTAATTATGTTCTTTGAATACTGCTCATCATAATTTGGTGAGATGTGTTGGTAAAATGTCAATTTTTGACGCACATATGCGGAAGAAAAACCTTTCTTTTTAGAAGATTAGGATTTAGTACGGTCTTTTAAAGATTCTTCAGTTGTATCTATTTGAAAATACCGCAACTAAAGTAAGAAATATCTTCGGCATCTCAAGGGTGCTTAGATATATTTATACCCTTTACAAAATAGGGGCAAAGAGTATCGAATACCATTTGTCACATTCCTACATACCCACGTAGCTTCCTCCACATTCAATTTCATACAAACACGCCACATTCCACACTCTCTTGAAACTAATCTCCACTCCACCATATTTGGTAGTGGAATATATAAGCTGTCTAAATAATATATAAGCTATCCTGGTCATAGACAAACGTCTTTTTTTTAGTATGTAAACAGTAAAATATATAATTTAACTGATTTTATCTACAAATGTTGACATACATGGCATTTTTTTCGACCAATGGAATTAGGTACTCGAAGTATTTTTATCATGTGAAAAATCAGCACATGCAAGCACAGCTCAGTAAAACACAAGGCCTTCCCGATAGTAAGACAACCCTGGCCTATAGACACCCTAGTTTTTATAGGGGCTTCTCTGTCCTGTGACCAGAATTTTCAGTTTGTTGTGCATGTCTGTCAGGTACTTTACCCTCCCGACGGGTACGAGACAAGACTCGTTATGGCAGCAGAAATGGGTATAGTGGTGGATCCCTACCAGTATAAGTTACTGCACAGCACTTTTTCACCAGTGGTCCTACTGGTAATAACCTATTTAACCTGTGCTTGCTTTTATCGAGCTGATCAGCATCAAGGCAGATGGTCTGTTCTAGTAAGTGGATCCGGAATTACACGGGGATATATTGACGACTTTTTCAACGTGTTCTTTATATAAATGAAATGTATGCAATCTTGCGAATGATATATTATCTATGTTGCAGTTACATAGAATACCTACATACGAATATAATAAGAGATACCTATAACACTTTTGCACTAAATCCAGACTTTAGTTGCATTTTTGTGGTATAACCTTAACAGAGGCTCGGACGTAGCAAACTGGACAAAATTCCCGGAAAGTCAGGTCATTTATACACTAGAATGGAAACTAGCTAATTATGGATTTTCATAAAGCAATGCTTGATTAAATAATATACCAGTCCAACAATACAATATAGTAAGGTGCTATGCAGCAGCTAGTCTGGATTTTACTATTCTATTTCTTTAGCAAAAGACTGTTATCACTAAAGACTAAGGTAAATTCTTAGACCATTATCTTAATATATCACCAGGTCAAACTAAAAGTATCTTCTCGACGCCCATATCCCAAAGAGGCAGAGGCACAACCCGCGCACCTATGACTAGCCGAAGGCACTAAGACCCACAAAGTGATAGGCCTATCGCCAATCGGGCACATATCCAATTCCAAACAACTTTTTTTATAATAAAATTAAAATAAAACTTTTTTTTTGCCCGATCCCGGAGAAAAACCAGGGACCTTATGCAGTCAAACCCAATACCTGGACCTAGACCACAAATGCGACCAAATCTTAACCACTAGAAACCTCGAAATTATCCTATTTCAATAAAAACATATTTTTGAAATTGAGTTAAGAGTAAATCTAAAAAATCCTTTTTTGGAATCTGTTAAAAACTACATCGTTACCGTAGTCTGTACCATTATCAACTCAGTTTATGAAAAATGCAAGTGATTTTAACCGAGTTTAAAAAGGTGGAGGTGGTGTTTTTTGTTTGTTACCTACTTAACTCGTCCAATAGCCCACCGATTTCGATAATTCGTCTTTTAGAAAGATAGGTTTTCATTACGATGTGAGCCGATATCAATTTTATCCAGATCCAGGTAGTTTTTTTTGAGTCATACTGAATGCTTAATACTTAATAATCAAGCATTATTTTTCACTTATGTTGATCGGACTATTTCGAATCAATATGCTATCTTTAAAAAAAGAATAATTAAATCACGACATGGTACCTAATGGAATATTTGAAGTAGGATTTGCAACTTTACTTAATCCTATTAATATTATAATTGCGAAAGTTTGTATGTTTATTTGTTTGTTTGTTACTTATTCAGGCAAAAACTCAACCGTTTTTTATGAAATTTGGCACACACGTAGAAGGTAACTTGAGTTAACACATAGAATAGTTTTTATCCCGAAAAAAAATCATCCAGTAGGACCAGGTTGGCAACGCCGCGGGGAACAGCTAGTTAATAATACATTTTAGTCATTATTGTTCACCAAATACAGCCTTTCATAACAAACTGCTAAGTAATCCAACCATTATATTGCTGGAATGTTTCCTTCCATCTCATTACCGTTTTCCATTAGCCAACACCCTTATCGGCGCCTTATTAAAGGTCTCTGCAACCGCCTCACGTTCAGCTTTGAATAGTGTAAGAGCCCTTTGATTAGCAAATTACACGCTGCGTCTGAACGGTGATATTATTTATCACTTCGTGTTTACTGGTAAGTAAGCACAGTTTTATTTTTGCTATCGTCGGCAATTGGTGGAATTCCATTGTATACCCACGTTTTTGTAGTAAACACTCTTGTACTCATTCACTACACATTATTTAATACTCTTTGTTACTCTTTAGCCAACCGGTTTCACTTTTTACAGCATCATCTGGGCTTTGAAAGTCAAAGGGCTATTAAATAAAGTGTATAGTGGATAAGTATAAGTGTTTACTAGAAAAACGTCTGAAGTAGAGTTCTGTTAAACCCTTTGAATATCAATACAATGTGGTTTTAGGAAACTTGATCAACCGAAATGTGTGCAAATAATTACCAATAAAAATAAAAAAAAAGTTTAAAAAATCATGAACTTTAATAAAATATGTAAATAAATGTACCTTAAAGACATAGTTTTAAAGTTATAGAGCAATCAATAAAAAAACTTAAAAACATCACAAACATTTGATATTTTTTAAACTTTTTGTTAGGTTTTCCTGTTTAAAATTATTCTTTTATTTTAATCAAACATCTAGATATATACTTTCTAGCTGTCAGTCGAGACTAATAAAAAGGTAACATTAAAAACAAACATACCATAAAAAACATTAAAATGCCTGTATTTTTGGTAACGTGAGCCGAATTTTTTTTTCATTTTTTTATCGATAATTATTTGATTTAGTAACCGCACATTTCGGTTGATCGAGTTTCAAAACATCACATTATGTTTTATTATATGGAGGAAGCTAGACCGGTCTGTGAGAATCGTGACCATTGGCACTCGATATTCTCATCTAGCCCCGGAAGGGGTGAGAAGGTTAGGTGTTTTACAGTATGCTATTCTGGCTTTGTAAATATAGACAGCTTAAAAAAGTAAAATATAAAGTATCTTCACGTCCATATCCCCGAAGAGGTAAGCAGAGGCACAACCAGGGCACCCACGACTAGCCGAAGACACCAACTCTCACAATGTAATAGGTGGCAAGCGTGCACCAACAGGGCACATATCCAATCCCGAGTAACATTTTTGTATTAGAAAATTGGAAAAACCAAACTTTCTTTTTGTTGCCCGACCCGGGAATCGAACCCGGGACCTCATGACGTCAGGTCCAACACCTGGACCGCTAGACCTCAGAGGCGAATAAGTTAGCTTAGATTAGACAGCCTTTTTGTTAATTATAAGCCTACTTAGTGGTTTTACCCTCCTTCCGCTAAAACTTTACTCGTTATGATAAAACTTTACTTACCCTTATGTAGGATCTTCGAATCCCGCCGCTACGCCCTCATAGTAAAGTTATTTAGCTCTCCCACGGGAACCCATTTAAGATATCAAGATAAAAAGTAGTCACTTGAAAGAAGGAAAAGCACATTTCCCTATTTATAAAAAAAAGTATCTTCACGTCCATATCCCCGAAGAGGTTGGCAGAGACACAACCAGGGCACCTACGACTAGCCGAAGACACTAAGTCCCACAATGTGATAGGTCCCTATTTATAATATTAAGTATCTTTACCTCCATAATATCCCCGAAGAGGTAGTGCATAGGCGCAACCAGGGCACCCAAACTAGCCGAAGAAATTTAGCCGCCCCCACATGTCCAATCCTGCATAGCGTTATGTTTTGTCATAAAATTGAAGAAAAAATATCTTTTTGCTGTCCTAAAAAGGAATCGAGCACAAGGCCTCATGAAGTCAAATCTAATACTTAACCGCTAGATCACACATCCGAGGATGTTAGTACAGATTTTAAAAATATTGTGGCCTAGAGTAGGATAACCTATTTAGGATTGATATCACAACCGTAACAACTCCAGCCACCATTGCGATAGTGATCGCCATCGTCGTGTGTGATGCGGGATATAACCGGTATACTTACACACTTGGCATTAAATCCCGTTCATGATATAGTGATGTCCCAGTTTCATCTATAGTATATATAAACCACATTTGACTGCCTTGTTGGTCGAGTGAATAGCGTACACGCCTAACTACACCGACTAACCACGAGGCTCGGGTTCGATTCCCAACGGGAACAGGCATTTTTGTAATGAACATTTAGTTCATGTCTGTATTTCGGGATCTGGGTGTTTGTTAAGTTTATTCTGGTGTATATTAAGTATTTCTATACATTAGAATCGTTGACTAACACGAGCATATAAATTGATTACCTTAGGGTGAGATTCGATTTGTGTAACTTGTTCAGAGATATTTATTTATTTACTTATTTATTTATTTAACAGCTCACTCTCAACAATTTTGCAAAATGCAAGATTTCAGCTCAACCGTCAATAATTAAGAGGATCAAAGTCAACTTGTAAGATTCCACACTGACAAACTTGTAAGTTAAATAAAAGCTCCTAAGAAAAGGATTAAAATAACAACCAATGCAAGTGTAGCTTGAAGGCAAGTAACCGCCTTCGAAAAATCGAAGTCGATTAAAAATATGAAATATGCCATTTAAACTGAATGCGAGACCAGAGTAAAATAACATAACTCGTATTTGACGGATATCTATCGTAAATAGACTTGAATTACGAATATAAGTGGAATATTCGTCTGACTGTTTTATGATCATATTTTATGCGATATTACTTTATTGATACACATTTTTACAAAGTATGATACAATACATCCAATTCTATTAACAAACGTAAAAGTTTGCAACGACAAAGACATGATTGGTTGCTTTTATGTGAAGGGAAACACAAGAAGACGAACCTCCTGATACATAGTAAAAAGTCATAACTAAATATTTTTTATTGGCAAAAGTTAGCGAGCGAGCACAAGGGGCTCTTGATGGTAAGAGACAATCGTAGTTTATAGAGATTAGAGACCATAGATGTGACAGACGCGTTGCTATCCTGCAGCTGGGATGTTAGGCCAATTGTACAAGTCTACCGGCTAGCCTACCCTTAGGACCGGAACATGGCAGAGTCATTATGGTGGCATGAATAGGCTTGCCTATTGCCGGTGGACCCAGGCAAGTTGCTGCATATCAATCTACCACCAGTAGACATACGTATGTCATAAATACACACTTTATTGTTATCGGATAGCGAATGAGCTCGTAATCATCCTGACGATAAGAGACAGTTGCGCTCTAGATACCGTAGATGTTACTTGTGTCGTGTGCGTCGCTATCTGACGATTGTTATTTGAAGCCACGTGTTTAAATGTGGCGGTTAACCTATCCTCAAATAAAGTCAAACAATGCGAGCAGTAGCACGTTGGAGGTAGAAATAGTAAGGCAATGATTTCTATCCTGACGAGCTTTTGCACAGGGTCAGACATCAGTGATTAAAACTTCCAATACCAACATATCGCTGATGGCTGAACAGCTGAGAAAAAATCAGAAAAAAATCTTGAATATTACAACGTCTAGGAGACATCAAAGCTCTTACCAAAGAAACCAAAATTACCATCGACAAAAATGAATGGTAAGGACAGATCCAAAAAGACCGCAGAAAAATCTGAGGAAATTACAAATAAATTACAGTATCTTTTATCACCACATGCTAAAGACGTATATTTAAAATCGAACTTCTACAGGTAAGCTCGTTTATAGATAGCTACTAGCTGGTGCCCGCGGCGTTGTTCGCGTGAACCCAAAGGAACATTATTTCGGGATGAAAACTATCCTATGTGTTAATACAAGTTACCCTTCATGTGTGTACCAAATTTCATGCCAATCGGTTCACCAGTTTTTGCGTGAAGGTGAAACAAACAAACAGACAAACTTCCGCATGTATAAGATAAATGGGATATCATTAATAATTACGTGTAATAATCAATACTGTCCTATTTCGCCTAGTATCCTCAAGAGTAATCAATAACTGATTATCCTTCAACTTAACATATATATCCATATCATGGGACCGGCGCAAAACAGTTTTTTTTACAGATTAGTCGAAAATGGCCCATTTTTGGATAATTGATGTGTCTCAAGAGACTCATTGTAATATAAGAGATTAAAAAACATGGCGGCTGTGAGAGACCATTGTTCATGGTGTTTCAGGGTTGCGTAGCTGTGTTGTGTAAAAAAGAACCCTTATAACCAGTAACCAATATAACCAATAACTGTCTGCTGGTAAGTCACAGCTACTTCGTTCTCCAACAATTAGGAATACACAGTTGAAACTTTAGCAAAGAGATTTATTATATGGACCACTAATCCGATGTTTACATAAAGTTGAAAAAAATAAGATGGGACTTTTTATTCCATTTGACAGTAACACTCGTTAGTGTTTTAACTTTAGTCTCACATATGTTTAAAAGTTAAATCAATATTTCTGACGGGTCTAATATATATTCCGATGCTTACGAAAAAGTTGGAAATGACGAGATTACCTTGAATCTACGTACAGATCTCCATAAATTATAGCTAAGAACCATCTAGATTAAGTGCTGACTTACAAACAGAAAAAACCGCATCAAAATCCGTCCATCCGTTGAAGAGCTAAGATGCCACACACACATACACACACACTCACACACACACAAACAAACACAGAGACACGTCAAACATACAACACTCCTCCTTTTACGTCGGGGGTTACAAATGCATGCCTGAAGACTTTAATAGTATATCGACATAGGTAATAGATATAACGAAGTTGAGTCATATTTCTTAGTTCCTTATCTAATGTCGCATCATTTTTCACTTGTCCCTTCTGGTGTATCATCTAATAGCTTATCGATCTTGTATCATAAGCGACAATGTTATCTCAGTGTAGTAGTAATCTTTAATATATAAAAAAATGTGTTCAAACAAAGCTATATATCTGGCGTTGTGCGAGGTACGGCTCTCGTACGGCTCTTCTCTCTCTAAAACGTGGCTTTTTGACTAATGTGTTGCCAACCTCGCGATTTTTTCAACTTCACCGGGCTTTGTGGGCCGAGCAGAGTGTTTAGCCCGAGACATCATTATTTAGATGGATTGGACTGTTTTCTACAACGTACTGGTACTTTTTCCGTACCTCGACTTGGTGCTGCGTTCTGGTTACTGGGTGGAGGCGCCGGTCGCAAGAGATCTCTTCACCAGGACACACAGTGCTATTGTGCGAGTCTATCGGTTACTCTACCCTCTGGACCTGAATATGACAGTGTAATTATCGCAGCAGGAATAAGGCGGTGGCTTTCCGGGTAGGAATCCACAAGAGATATTACACAACACTCTCCCACCAGTGGTCTTGTTGGGAATGACCCATATAACCTGTGCTAGCATCTTCTCCACACATGTATGGTTTATACAAGGAACTGACAACATTCTTTTTTCATTATACTGTCTCTATGTCTGTGGATAGGTCTTTAAAAGTATTATTAAGGTAAATAAAATCAATTTTGTAAAGATAAACAATTCCAGTGGTAAAATGTATTCCCCCCTCTAACTTTTAAAACATATATTTTATCCCTTAATGAAAATTGATTTAGACGACAGGTAGGAAGTTTATGAGATATAATATATTTTCATAAACTGCAAATGCAACTGTGTCAGTTAAACAAATACTATGAAAAATCAAGTACTTTTTGTTAGTGAAAAATTAGGCTCATTCTGCACTGCGAGATTTTACCGCAGGATATTTGTTAAGGCGAATTATATTCCGTGCTCAAAATCACGATGAAAATTTGCTGTGCAGACTAGGCTTTAAAGTTAGTAACATTCGTTAGTAACTCTCTCTTACACACGACACATGTCGGCGGCTGCAGTTACCTATGCTGTTGGTGACATGCCGTTCGTGTGTAAGAGCTTTAACTAATAGCACGCAACATTTCAGTCAAATGTGAATGTATGCTTGTTACTACGATGACACACATGACTACTTTATTTAATAATAACTGGCTGTATGCCCGCGACTAACGTTATTTTATGATTTTTATACAAACTTAAATCCCCTATTATAGTCTGTGCACGACGACCAAAGACAATGTAGCATATGACCATAGACAACTAGACGGTATCGGCGGGAGTGACCCAATCCGAAGGATGGCATGCGGTGGTACCTTACGGACATTTCGAGCCTATGTGAATATCGACATATGAGTGATTTAGTTTAAGTAAATAACAAAATTTTTGTATATAATTATGAGACTATATACTCTGTTTTGGTTTATATGATTAATTTAACTTAGAAAATGATGTTTTTGAATAAGTTTTAGAATGTCTTATAGCGTTTTTGAGCATGTTATTTTGCAATCGTAATTTACGTGAATTTTATGTCTAAAATAGGTTCTATTGTCTAGATTTATTTATAAAATGATAAAATGTATGTAGCTAGACCGTCTTAACGTAATACGAAACGTGTAAGTCTTGTAAATAGCCAAAAAATCGGCTAAGTTTTAGTGTAATAATAAAATGTAAAATTTCTTGCGTTTTACTTACCCGAACATAATGAAATTGGAATATGTTATTATAGGTGGAAAAGAGATTGTAAAGTGCATGCGACCGTGCCCGTAACGCTAATAAAATCGGGAGCGCCGCGCCCGCACGTTTTATACTAAGCCGCGGGGGGCAGGGTAGTATAAAAGGCAAAAATCACGGAAATGCGCCGCCACACGAAAACCAAGCGCAGTCGCGTGCACAACTATGTATGCGAGGATAAGTCTAGACTAGACAATAGGTTTGTAATATATTATAAGTGGATACTTGTATGATTTAATAAAGAAATTAAATAAAATAGGGTTCCGGGGGTGAGGAATAGAATGTTCCAGAATCCCGTTCCCGAATTGTATAAAAACGCGGACCGGGAATCGGGGATTCATTCGCGGTCGGTCCTTCAGAAAAACCACTGGGAACGCTCAAGAACTGGAAGAAACTCCCAGTGAATAGTGAACATTCTGCGCCTTGCACTCGCCCCTGCAAACGTGTAGCCGTGTGTTTTATTTCCCAAAAATCTCTCCAGACGGTATTAGCAATTCTTAAAGCCCTAGGAAACCTATCCGCCTCATAGTCCTTTGGGGATTGATTTTTGAAAAAAATAAGCCATGTTTGAACTCGGGTATATAACTCTGTGCATATCAAATTTTATTTAAACTGGTCAGCGGTTTAGGCGTGAAACAACAATATACAGACAGACAGACAGACTTTCACATTTCTATTAATTAGTATGGATTAAACGAGCAAACGAGATGATGAAAATTCTGATCTCACTGGAACTTTAGTATAAAAAATCTCGATAGGTAAAAGTTCGGCGAGAAAAGCCTACAATTGTAGTAAGTATTATAACTATAAAATGTCAACTAGAACAAACAAACGAATTGGGTACACTATTGCCAGCCAAAAATAAAATAAACCTGCTGCTTCAGCCTTTCCAACATACTACGGCCATGACGAGGACTGATGTTATATTAACAAGAACACGTAGCACGATATATAGCCATCCGGTTCAACAGTCACCGACTTCTACGTATAGGTATTTATCTTAGAGGATGAAAATAAATATGCTAACTGCTTAAAGATTTAAAATAAGTAGAGGTTCAAAATAAGTATGTTGACTGCTTAGAGATTCATAGAATAGAATAGAAAAGAAAATATTTTATTTCACGTTCACCTTACAGGAGGCATTTGTGACGAGACTATAATATAATACTTAAAACTATCACCGGATCGGAACGCGGTCACATAATATGTGCAACTGCTTAGAGGTTTAAAATAAATATGCTCACTGTTTAGAGGTTCAAAATGAATAGCTACTTGCATAGAGATTCAAAGTAAGTGTGCTAAATGATTAGAGGTTCAAAATTAATATGCTAACTGAGCTTTAATAACAGAGTTATTGAAACCGCTGAATTTTTGGTGACAGTATGTTTCTTCTTATGACATCCTAAAAATACTGGTCATTTAAACAATTTAATGAATGCAAAGTCAGCGTGTTTGAGCGTGAATAAATAACACGCAGTGGGTCGTGATAAATTCAAATGTCACGTTATCGTGTTCCTAACAGCGTTAACCCTTTGATGCGGCATGGGGGTGACAGTGTGACGGATAGGAACGATTTGATATTTAATAACTCTTAGGAAACATATTTTATGAAAAAACGCACAGTACTGCGTAAATGTTTGAGTTAATATATTGTAGTGGAATTCCATTAGCGCGTTACTTTGTATTTATGTATAAAACGTACACTACTTTACATTTTATGTTATAAATGTTTAATGAATTCATGTAGGTACTTAGTTGTCGAGACATATTTATTATTTACCTTTGCATGCTGAATTTCTCTATTGTAAGAAAATTTGTAGTTAATATCGACTGTTCACATTCGACCAAAACAAAATAAAGGACAGGCTATATCTACAGAAGGCGTTCAAAAATATTAAGTCAATCCAATATAAGACATTGAAGTAGTTTTATTGAATATCTGTATCTAATAGTAAGGAAGATATTCAATGACAGAAATACGTATTTATGACGGTTTCTCTAAAAGCCAAAGTATTTTTTTTATCGGAACTCAATTTTATAAATAATATAAACTGCATTTTGTAACTATTAACACAAAGCCTTATAACCTTTACTTAAATATTTTGTTTATGTGATGAAGCACATGGAACATTTTGGTGTGTCGTTCTTATCTGCTGTCTTCACGGTGTGTTTGGTATATGAGTACGGAACACGCGACATTTTTTATTATTTGAAATAAAAGGAAAATTTTGGATGCTTTTATTTTTACTACTACATTATGAATGAGAGTGTTTATTTATGGATTTTTTTAAACAGCATACGTAGTAACGACACATTATCGTAATCCTGGCATAAGGTGGCGACACTTGAATAACATTTATAGTGTCCGTAGGCGACTGCCGTCTAACTAAATTATCATTGTTATCCATTAAAACTCAAAAAGTATTTAACCAACTATTATAAAATTGATGTAGGATTGAGTTTGAAAATGACGTAGTAAAAAAAAGTAATGACGTAGTAAAATTTATCCAAAATCACCACAATTGACGGGGTAAACACGTAACAAATATACAAAAAACACAATTCAAGTCCCTCCCCTTTTTGAAGTCGTTTGAAAATTTGAAATCTAAGGTAAACATAAAAATAATAAACAGTAAGATTAGGCATGTGTCGGATAGAAATGTAACACAAAATATAACACACACGCAAACCTCCATCAACAATAATACGATATATTTAATGATTTTTAATCGGTTACAGAAAATATGTAAAATTTAAGAACTGAAAGAGTCGCAGATGTAGGTTAGTGGCGTAAAAAATATAGATAAAAATACTTAAACATAAAATCCTTTTAACAGTAATTCAATATATTTTACGGGCACACTAGAGGCACATGGGACATTTGGTATGTCGTTCCGAACCCGTTATCTTCACGAAGTGCTACGGATATGTGCGTGAGACATGCGACAGTGCTACAACAGTTTGGAAGTTTTGCGGAAATATGTTTCGAGTTTACGGGTTAGATATACCTATCTTTTCTGTAAGAGTTTAATAATGTTTTTGAACCACTTACTATATTCTCATTATATATTTTCCCCGTGGTGGTCCAGGCTCCTTTGCAGAATAGAACATATGCCTTCCTGCCAGGCAGTTCGTAAAAGGCGAGCATATTTTTTTTAGATTCTATACTTCTTATCGTCGGTGCTTGGTGGAATTCCATTCTTGATGCAATTTACTTAGAAACACTTGTACTTTCCACAATATATTTTATTATTTTTTATTTTTATGGTTTAGCCAACCGGTTTAGCTAAACAAGCATCATCAGGGCTATACATACATATCTTCACGCCAAGTACCTTACTCAAAACCTCGCTTTGGAATAGCTTACCCAACGCCCCATTCACACTATTCCCTGCACTCACTCTCCTCTCTACATCCGCGGTGTACCTTCCATCCCTGCTAAAAGCACAACCAAGATATACAATTTCATTCACTTGTTCCAGCGTAGTATCATCAACCAAAACTCTTACATCCGTTCTGGCTACGTACGGCTACGTCAGGGCTATATAACAATATATAGAATTGTTATATAGCCCTGATGATGTTGTATAGCGAAACCGGTTGGCTAAACTATAAAAATAAAAAATAATAAAATATATTGTGGAAAGTACAAGTGTTTCTAAGTAAATTGCATTTTTTTTTACACTAGCATATTACTAGGTGATAGAGTTTCGCAACAACTCGCACGGATTCGTACCAACGCCTTACCTATTCCTGCCGTCATAATGTCAATGCTTGCCGTTGACGTGTTCCAGTTTGGAGGGTAAGGTAGCCGGTAAACTAACTTTTGCTCAAGGCCTAACATCCCGGACTCAGGTTGGCAATGCACGACTACCACCTTAGGTGTCTCTTGGCGGCATGAATTTCTTACCATTAGGAAACCCATCTGCTTGTTTTCCTTCCAATATCATAAGATATATTTACCAGCATCCAAATAGCACATTTAATAGAAATAATCAAGTGTTAATTCAGTTTAATCAAAGTAATCCCAAATGAGCAGTTGATCCATAATTAGGGTTGGGTTAAACGGGTACGTGGATGCAATTATTTTATATGGGACTATTCCGGGTTAAGGTCAGATCCTTGGGGATATATGTAAACAGTGGGAATATAGGGGAAGCGGCAAAAACTCTTGAGAAGTAATTCCGGAAAAATAATTGGGCTTTTTTGCTATGGTGCTTATAAAACCAAAGTATAAAGTTATATAGTTGAAGTATACGTTATTTTTTATTGTTTTGTTTGTACGCGCAAGACAGGCATAATACTAGACTAATTCTTAAAGTTCTTACTTAAAGACAGGAGTCCAACTCAAAATGTGCCTAATAAATGATCTTATACTTCTCGTTACATTACTTTCTTATTTATACGAGCATACATGCATACTGCAATAAAGATAATTGCAACATATCACTATTATTTACAGCACAGTAATGTACAGTAGTCTTGTGGTAATGAATTACGCTTACTGCTCGGTTTGACCTATATACGCCCGGTTCTTCTAATCAACGAAACGTAATGCATGACTTTTAACAATTCAAAATTTGCTCAAGAGCAACGAAGCGTTACTCATGTTTTCAAAAAATCTTCAGAGTTAACTATCGAAAACGAGCGATCATTGTTAGCAATTTTATTATTCATACGAACTGCTATCATCTGTAATCAAAACGACTCGTTTCTTGAATATAGGAGCCGGGCTATAATCACCAACAATCCGTAACTCCTTAATGATAGCAACTGTCGTCGCTTTTAACTTTAACAAAGTCTAGGTAATAGAAATGCAAATATCTAAAACATATAAAAGGATGAGCCATCCTAAGTTCGAGACGTATCACACAACATTAGGACCACATTATCAATACATGCGCATACGTACTCGTATTATAAGAACGTACGTATACGTACTCGTTGATAAGAACGCCATCTTCATTTCTCAAGATCAACTACTTTGTTTCCAAACTTTATGAATAGTTAGTGCGCCATCAGTTATCATTTATCGTTATCATCAATATATTTGTTTGTGTGTGTCAAATGCATGGTAGTGTGGGTAATGTTTAATTTGATTTAATGTACTTTATAAGCACTGTTATTGAAAAATTCTGCACTTCTCTTACACATCATCAATCAATACATATTATAAAACAAAGTCGCCCGTCGCATCTGTCTGTCTGTCTGTTCGCGATTTACTCGAAAGTACTGAACGGATTTTCATTCGGTTTTCAACAACAGATAGAACAATTCTTGAGAAAGGTTTTAGTGTATAGTAAGTTTATGTTTTGTACAAACCAACGATATAACAATGATATTAGTTCAATATGTCGGCAAAAAATAAGCCGATCGGGAGCTTTCCTCGAAAACGATGCCGAAACCTTTTGAGTTTTAACAAAACAATGTATAGTGGGATTTTTTCTTTTCGATAGATCTCAAAAAAAGAAGACGGTAGCATATGTCTATCTTTAAAGAATAACCCACAATAACCGTTTTTTTGCGTTTACTTAAAACAGTAAAATGAAGGGTTACTTTAGAACATATTTTTAACAAAACAGTTTTAACCCTTAATCAAATAAATCTGTTCAGCTCAAAATTGCCTTTTACACTACCAGAAAAAATTAACAACTAATGAGTTATCAAAAAGTAAAAATCTCCGGGCGCAAAATTAAATATCGTAGCGTTAAAGCGTAGCAAAGACATGCGCGCTTACTGCATCTATTCATATTGACATCCTGACATCCAGACATACTCACAAACTTTTGCATTTATAATATTAGTAGGATTTTTATTCTTGAATAACCGAAGCGAAAGGAGGGTGGGCAGCTAGTTACACATAAATCTAAAACAGTATGCTATAATAAACCACCTACAGTATAAATACGATGTCCATTATGAAAGTTAGATTTTTAAATTTTATTTACGTGGAAATATGATCAAGATTAGTAATTTTCTGTTCTATTAAAATATTAATTAAAAGTAAATTAAAATTATTGCTTTACAAAAAATGAAATTTGATGCTATTGAACCGGGAAATAAAGGCCTTTGTCAGCACGCACTATGAGAGGCCTTTGTCATTTAAATTGAATTTATGTATTGTGTTTATGATTTAGTAATCGAATGTTTTTTCATGTGAGATAAATGTTAAGCTGCTGTGTGTCGACAGCGCTTTACAAATTATCGACGTTCGAAAGCTACTTCAATTAATTATCTTTATGTCTGAAATTAAATGCTACTAATCTAAGCAATTAAACTTACACTATTAAGTATAATTAAAAATCTGATATTATATTAGTAGATTTGCATCAGATTTGATATAAATAATCACCAAAATTGGTTCTTGTAGTAAATAGCTCTGAGAAAGCACAAATAAAAAATGTTTCTAAGTGGAGAATCTCCTTGTTCTTAAACTTGGTTAAATTACATTCGTCTACCTTTAAAAAACAATTGGCAGCTCTCTAGTAGCCTCCCAATAAGCCTATAAAAACTTATGTAATTAAAACTGTATATACAACACACATGTACCACAGGAATATTATTAATCTGGAATAATGTGAGTTGTTATATACATACTATAATATTCTCTGCAAATTGTACTTTAGCTAAATCTGATTATAATATGGGAGCCGAGGATGCTAAAAGCATGGTCCCTCCAGCGTTACGGGGATCGACAGGATTTTATGTATAAAATGCTAGAAAACAGTGATGTTTTTAGCAGTTAGCGTTTGGAAGCTGCAAAAACAGTTAAAACCATTTGATCGTACGCAATTTTGTCAGATATTGATAGGTAGTCTATGATGGAAATATATCAATCAGCCAGGATGCCGGTATGCCTGATGGACATAGATGACTTGGTTTATGAAAGCATTTCCTGTGTGATCTAGCGGTCCGGCGTCGGACTTGACTTCCTGAGGACCCGTGTTTAATTTTCCGGTCAGGCAAAAAAAAAATAATAATACAGATTTTTAATTTTCTAATAAAAATAACGCTGTCCGGGATTGGATACGAGCCCGTTTGGCGCTAGGCTTACTTCCTATCACATTGTGGGACTTAGTGTCTTCAACTAGTCGTGAATACCCTGGTCGTTGTTCTGCCTACTTCTTCGTGAATATGGGTGTGAAGATATTTTTTGTTTTTGACCTTACCAGTTCTTTAAGTTACGCTCAAGTCATCAGATTATTTAAAATACACTAATTGACATGCAGTGCACTCTCTGTAATTTAGTCAAATGTACTCGAGTATAATTTTTAATTCAAAGGGTTACCAAAACACGTGACTCTACATTGAGATTTTTTTATAGTCGAGGCATTTAACGATGATATAACATATCTTCCACACCTTAATGTGACGCGTCAAAGTAACTCCCCAGAATCCCGCTTGTGCTCCCCGACTATTAAGATAACTACGTTTTAAGCTTCAATAAAGTACTGCGGAAGCAAGATACACTGGACCAGACGGCACAACGATCGATATCGAAATTACTAACGGTTGTAAATAGTT
The DNA here is from genome assembly GCA_002245475.1 of Calephelis virginiensis. Taxonomy (NCBI): domain Eukaryota; kingdom Metazoa; phylum Arthropoda; class Insecta; order Lepidoptera; family Riodinidae; genus Calephelis; species Calephelis virginiensis. Next base: position 2,082,621 of record NJDC01000727.1, on the reverse strand, counting down.
TACTACTTATATGACAGTCATCAACTAGTAAAGTTTACTACTAAGAGTAGATTTATCATTTGTATTATTTATTATAGTTTGTACCCGCGTTAGTCCGGGTAGGTACTGGGTGTAGAATATACCATCTAACGGCCTGCCTGGCAGCTCAAAGAGGAAAGTCAAAAAATTGTCATTACCAACAAGACCATTATCATTTATTTTAATTATTTATTTGTAAAAAAAAGATGCAAGAAAATGCTTGATATTTATGTGTTTCAATGACATATGGCATTAATTTATCTGTTTTAGTCAAAATCAGAATTAAGTGGCTATTTCATGAATAATCATTCCTACAAATAAATCGGGTGTAATTTTTGATTATGACTATTATTTTCTTAATAAATGAGTTGGTGGCACTGTGCTTGTAAATGTAATGTAAATTGTAAATGCTATTTAGATAAAATAAATAAATAAATAAACATCCCTGGACAAGTCACACAAATTGAATCTAACCCCAAAGTAAGCAAATTATATGCTTGTGTTAAGGGTGTTAGTCAACGATACTAATACATAGAAATACTTAAATAGATACCAGAATAAATTTAATAAACACCTAGACTCGGAAATGCGAACATCTAAATGTTCATCACACAAATGCCTGCCCCCGTCGGGAATCGAACCCGAGCCTCGGGTTAGTCGATGTAGTTAGATGTGTACGCTAGCCACTCGACCAACGAGGCGGTCAAGATAGATAAAAATAGATCCCCATTTCGCGTGGACATCGCATCACGCTTGAACGGATGGAACAATTTTTCTAATTCTATTTTTGTTTTATTGTCAGGAGAAGGATAGATAGAAAGAGAAAAACCGGAAAAAATGTAGAAGGAAGGTGAAAAAATCCTCACTTAAGTTTTATTCACAAAAGCTGTTAGCAGTTAGTGTCAAGTGATACGAAGTTCGCCGAATTAGTTAGTCTATATACAATAAAGAATTCCATACTTTTACACTATTTATAACTCAGAACGGCTGAAGCGATTTAGCTGAAAATTGAAAGGGGATAGCATAGAACCAGGAAACGGACAAAATATATATTTTTTCCGGTTCAACTGCGTTTAAAATCCCAAAAACAACTTTTTAGTCTCTCCCATAAAAACTGACCAGTTGGAACGTAGTTTGCTAGAACAGTTAGTCTCTATTTTTCTTTATATTTATGTGTATGTGTAGTTAGTCTATTTTGCTAGTTCTTTTTTGTTGTGTTAATAATAGTCAGGAAACTGTTTTATGAAAACAGAAAAGAATTGCAAGAAAAATCTTTAACACACACAAACTGTTAGTAGCTGTCAGTGTCATACGATACGTTACATAGATGTCATAAAACATCGTCTGGATGGTACATAGAATTGAGACTAAAATGTTGGCGGGTAGGGTCGAGACTAGATGCGCCCCATAAATCCAGCCCGGCTCATCTTGCACACATAAATCTAACCAATGACGTTTTAAAAACCACTTACCCTGCTTCGGAAGGATACAAATCTTTGCCATTTATCAGTGACTATCTCTCGCCTGCGGCTTCGCCTTTGTGATTTTTTGATTACATACCATTTTAATTATATATTACATTTATATCATAGTTTTTATAATAACGAAACAATCAAGTTGTGACTTAGATATAAAGTAGTGAATTTAGAACTTGTAAAAATAGAGCGTTTTGTGTCAAAAGCTTGTCTATACAAGACATCCGATAACATTTTCGTAGTGAAAGCAATATGGCTTCGTTTTAGCAACATTTCGTATGAAAATGTTTTTGACAGTATTTCATTTCGTTTTTGATAGACGAAAGCAGAAAACTCTTCTGACGGCAAGAAATGGCTACTGCTATTGCTGCCTCGCAATATTGTGGCCAAACTCTTAAGCCTTTGCAAGTCTACTAACTTCCAGCACCGAAAATGGTTCTTGAACCTTGATTATTATCATGTCTTTGGTGAAATTCGCCAGGATAAAATGAATCAATTGAAATGAGAATCATCAACATCGGTCAACGATTTTTATTCTAAAACGCCGCCGAAATAATTTCCTTTAAAATGCTCCCAAGACCAGTCCTTATACCTCGCATTATGATAAACTCATCAGATGTGACGTAGAGTCAAGCTTCTAAATCTACATACTCTCAGTCCTATTAATAAACACGGCATAAGGGGTTCAACCTGGTATTATAGTCTTTATAATCTATATATATATATATATATATAAACAAAAACGGGGTTGTTACAACACTTAAAATTCGAGATCTGTTTGACCAATTTTCATGGTTTTCGTTGGATTATTTTCTGCTTCGAATAGCAGAACACAACTCTTAAAAACAGCGTTCAAATGATTTCGCTGGAAATTGACGTGAACTTAGCTTAGAACTAGGAGAAGGACCTAGGGTTCATTTTATCCCATACAATAGCGAGGAAACTAGGAAAAACATAATTTTAGTTTTTAGCCATACAAACTTAACGGGCGGAACGTAGTTAGTAATGTGAATAGCTAGTAATGTGATATAGACTATAATATCAACATAATTTTACTCCTTCGTTAGTCCAAGTTTATTAATAAGGCGGTCTGTCTATAACTTCATATAAGTAAAGTAATTATTTGGTCTATCCTACCATTGTGATGCGGCTGCTCAAGATTACTTACCTGCAAAAAAAAACAATAGATAAGTACAAAACTTTATGACAAAGGGGCAGTTGATCTGGAAAAAAGGACGGCAAGAAGCATGAAAGATTGACAAAACACATACATTATTGCATATACGAGTATGTACTCGTATTAATAGTTGCAGGTACCCGGGGACACCTAGGTTAGCTTCCACGATCGCATCACTCGGATATTATCCGGGGGTGGTGTAAAAGTCTTCGAAATAGGTGTGTTTGTATGACAAGAGGTGGAAATATTTTTTTAATTAAAATATTGCTAACCTCGCGGTTTTTACAACTTCACCGTACTATATGGAGACGTCTATTAACAAGAGAAATGAACGTGGCGAAAACGAATCAGCTCTATATGAATCTGTAGAAATTTCACTGATGACGTAGTCCTTTTATTAGTTTTTTATTTTTTTAAAGATCCAACGCCTTATATGTTCCTGCCGCCATAACGATAGTGACATGTTTCGCTCTGGAAGGTAGACGGTAGATCTGCATAATTGGCGTAACACCACAAGGCAGCATCAGTAGAAAAGGGTTTGCTGTCTAAAAAGAAAAAAACCTCAGCTTTTTATAAAAGAGGTCAGCATACAAATGCACGGGACTCCTAGTGGTAAGAGACAGCCCTTTCCTATAGTTACCACGGACGCTACAAGTGCGTCGCTGACCTGAAACCAGGATGGTAGGCTAATTGTGCAAGTATAACGTCTAATCTAGCCTCCAGACTGGAACATGATGGAACACTCATTATGGCAATAGGAATAAGTAAGGCGGTGGATGCCTACCCGGCCAAGTTGCTCCACAGCACTCTATCACCTGTGGTCTTGTTGGTACCCATGTAATATAACCTATGCACGCCTCTTACTAGCTGCCAGGCAGGGAGGCAGACGGTCTATTATACTCAGCGTATGTGGAATATCACGGTAATTTTATTTTGTTCTCTTAAGTGGGAAATACCTTTTTTTAACCAGTGGAAATCCTTATGGCTAACCGCCGCTTTTGGGGGAAGAAGTTGGTTATGCCGGACTCCTACCTGCTAAAACCACTCGTTGACCATCCTCTGTGCATATAGGGTGACTGCGAGATTTCCGAAGAACGGACCGCTGTCACCCTTATACCTGCCCGCAGGCTCATCCGCTCAGAAGCCTTCATCTTCTGATGCCATCACTTTGACGACAGCAGCAGGGGGTCACACCATGCTATGCTGCCTCACGTCCCGGGCTGCTTTTTAAGCCAACTGACACCCCGATCAGTTGACTCACAGCCCCAACCCCCTACCGTTGCCCTATTCATCAACCGGTACATCGACTGGTTCATCGCCCAACTGAGAAAGACCTACCTAAGAGTTATAGGCGGTGTGTATCATCAGGCAAGTTAATTGCTTGCTTACTAAGGACTAGTAGGATTATCCTATCCCGTTATTTACCGTAATTCGTAATTAATCATATACATAAGAAAATATTACGTTTTTCTATTGCGGCAATAAAATGAAACCTAGTACATAAGGCATACGGTTCAAAATACTTTACCACAAAAGATAATAACACCTGGATCAAGCCAAAATTAATACTTTCCGAGACATGGATTAACTTTATTAATTCGGTATTTTCAGCAACGTATGTTACGTCGTTTGGGTGAATTAACCCAGGCGGTGTTTCACACTAGCTGTTAGAAACGATGGTGCGTTTTTGCTACGTTTTGACTTTAGATAAATAAATATCCTTTGTAATATTATCCTCTCTAAAGTAAGCAAAGAATCTCACTCCAAAGTAAATAAATTACTGTCTAGTAAATAGTAGTAATATACTAGTCCACGATCAGCTTTTTAAAACTGTTACCGCTAATTTCCGAATCTTAAGGAAATTAAAAAAAAAAACACTTAACTTATCTTTAAAAGGTCTGAAACATAATTATGTGATTTGATCGATTCTAATGTTGCAATTATTCAAGAACCGCTTGTTTACTTTCTTCTTCATAAAAATATGCATGCACAGACATACACACGTGATCAGAATCGCATAGTCAATTATAAAGCTGGTTCTACACAACCGAATGCAAAAATCAAATAAAATTTTTAAATTTGTCAAACCACTACTTATGATCTTAATATTTTAAGATTTTGGTACATGGTCCTGAATACTTTAAGTCAGATTTTATTAACTTGGTTACTAACTTAATATAAATGAATTAAACGTGAATAATGGCAGATGCTTAACATTATGCTAAAAATAAAAATAACGACATTAAAACGACAATAACATGTGAGCACACTTTTTTAACAAATAAGACTAAACTACTTATACTATAAAAATAACGGGATTACGAGTAATGCACACTTTGTCTTTTGAAAAACTGAAAAAACCGATTTTTTCATTACCACGTCGCGGTTTGTTAATTCTTTTTTTATAAACATTCCGAGACCGTCTCATATAAATTTGATTAAAATCTATGTTTGATTAAAATGTTTTGAGTTATAGCAGAGATTAGTAAATATATTACATTGTCTTAACAGAGTAAATTGTATTAGGCAATTAACACGCACCGTATTATATCGCGCACCGCCGCGGTAGGCGGTGAAGGCGGCACACGGGTCGCAAAATAACCACGCGAATCTTCGTAGGTGAAGGTATTTTGTAATAATACGAATGTAATGTAATGAATATTTTATAAAAATAAAACGAATAATACGATGAATGCTTAATTTAGAAATCTGCTTCGTAGAAATTAATAAACACAATATCTTTTTATTTTTTTTCTACTTCAAAAACCATATTGTTGCTACTACTTCTGTGTTCATTTTGCCAGGGACTTTGATCGAAATGGTCACAACCGCGTTAAATCCATCCACGCGGAAAGGTGCGCCTTATCGCGTGAAGCACCGCTACGAAATCCGCTTTCTCGCCTCCGCCCGACGCGGCGGTGAGCGATACCGTGTGTTCATCGCCTTAGTTGTACTTACTTTTCATACAAACAAGACAGTTTCGGAGTCTCTTGACACCAACCTGGACAAAACTCGATCAATTTGAAATCTCACCCTAGGTCATTAGCTTGGAATGTCTGTTTTATCAAAGTTTAATCTTTATAATTACCACATGACCGAACCATCGGAACATGGCCTATGTTATTTTAATTTAAATAAATTACGTGTCACGTTGTTTGTCCGCGATGTACTCCTAAACTACTTAACCGATTTGAATCAAATTTGCACACCGTGTGCAGTTTGATCCAACTTGAAAGATAGGATAGCTTACATCTCAATTTATAATCAAAAATGTTAATATCCGAGCGAAGCCGGAATAGGCAGCTAGTATATTATAAATCATAATATTGTTTATTTTAATTATTCAATTCCATTTCCGTATTTGAACAATGTTAATAGGAAATCAATGTTAGTGTCCCGGGGGAAATCGACGGTTATAATAGACTGGCCTCCTTCGACAACTTACGTAATGACAGATAAACGATTTATTCCTCCCAGATTATTATCTGTGTAATGTATGTGAGGTCGAATGAACCTAGTTTATGGAACTGAATATATGAATGAGAAGGTTGCTAAAATCGCAAAAGTCTAAAAATCGACTGCTGATACTGCATATACCAACTTTAATTATTTTTAAAGAGTAGGTTTCTCAATTCGACCGAATTATGTGTGTTTGTGGATAATTTCGTCGTTAATGAACAGATTTTGAAATTTTTTTTTATTGGAAAGGAGATACTTCAGGGGTGGTACCATCTCTTACATCATAAGGAAAACCGGATATGATGATGGCATCCTGCCTAATGGCGACGGCTAACTTACTTGGCGACCGATTGGCGACTTTGCATCTCAATACGAACTAGTTGGCGACGTCGCTGGCCACGTTGCCATGGCGTCTCGGTGAGTTATGACCCTTACTGTCTTTTTTGAGTGATATTTGCAAGATTAAAACCATGAAACAATAAACTTTTTTTATGATATTGGAACGCAAAGAAGCGGACGGATTTACTGATGGTAAGAAATTCACCAACCAATTAGACACCTAAGGTGCTAATGGTGCATTGCCAATTTGAGGCCTGAGTATTAAGCTTGAAGTTGAGGTAAGTTTACTAGGTACTTAATCTTCCAACCGGAACAGAACAACGGCAAGCACTGATGTTATGGCGGCAGGAATAGGTAAGGCCGGTGGTGCTAATCCCGACAAGTCGCTACGAAACTCTACTACCTAGTCAGATGTCACGGTGCTAGTGACGGTGACCCTGCGCTCGCGTTTTACGAGCTGCCTAGCAAAAATGCAAATGGTCTATTCTGCAAAGAAGCCTGGGCCAAAAAGGGGAAAACTCTAGCTTCCTATATAAATGGAGTTTTGGTAGCATTAAAAGAAATGATGGACGCAGTTCTTTTGCAATTATTGAATTTCATGTAAGATTAGTACATTTTGATGGGGTTTTGTATAATTTTATTCAGTTAAAGTGCATAAATGAAGTACTAACCAAAAAAATAGTGAATTGTGTACTTATTATCTAGATGCTGTCAAATCTCCCTTATGATCTTGGGTAAAGATACTTCCGTTATACCAAGGTTCACGATATAGATTGCCATGGCGATTTATGACTGCTAGTGGTCGCACGTTGGTCGAAATTCGACCATAATAAATTCAATATCTCGTTGATAAGAACGCCATCTTCATTTCTCAAGATCAACTACTTTGTTTCCAAACTTTATGAATAGTTAGTGCGCCATCAGTTATCATTTATCGTTATCATCAATATATTTGTTTGTGTGTGTCAAATGCATGGTAGTGTGGGTAATGTTTAATTTGATTTAATGTACTTTATAAGCACTGTTATTGAAAAATTCTGCACTTCTCTTACACATCATCAATCAATACATATTATAAAACAAAGTCGCCCGTCGCATCTGTCTGTCTGTCTGTTCGCGATTTACTCGAAAGTACTGAACGGATTTTCATTCGGTTTTCAACAACAGATAGAACAATTCTTGAGAAAGGTTTTAGTGTATAGTAAGTTTATGTTTTGTACAAACCAACGATATAACAACGATATTAGTTCAATATGTCGGCAAAAAATAAGCCGATCGGGAGCTTTCCTCGAAAACGCTGCCAAAACCATCTGAGTTTTAACAAAAAGATGTATGGTGGGATGTTTCCTCTTCGATAGATCTCAAAAACGTAAGCGATTGTATATGTCTATCTTTTAAAAATAACCCACAATAACCGTTTTTTGCGTTTACCTAAAACAGTAAAATGAAGGGTTACTTTAGAACATATTTTTAACAATACAGTGTTAACCCTTAATCAAATAAATCTGTTAGATACGTTATGCGTGTAATTTAGATCAAAATTGCCTTTTACATTATCAGAAAAAAAATAACAACTAATGAGTTATCAAAAAGTTAAAATCTCCTGACGCAAAATTAAATATCGTTGAAGCGTAGCAAAGACAAGCCCGTACTGCTGCTCCCTTCCCCTGGACATACTCACAAACTTTCGCATTTATAATATTAGTAGGATTTTTATTCTTGAATAACCGAAACGAAGCGAGGGCGGGCAGCTAGTAAGCTATAAGTGTGACAAATTTTTTGCTCCTGTGTCCACGCAATTTTCGTAAAAAGGGGTCCAAAGTTTTGGCATCACGTATTAATATATAGATTAAAAACAATTGAAATCATTTGATTAGAAAAAAATTTGGTCGGGATTGGAAATGTGCCCGGTTGGCGATAGGCTTGCCACCTATCACATTGTGGGACTTAGTGTCTTCGGCTAGTCGTCGGTGCCTTGGTTGTACCTCTGCCTACCTCTTCGAGGATATGGCGTGAAGATACTGATACTAACTGAAATAAATGATAAAAACGATAAAGAATTCAACCTTATTTATGCTGAAAGTGCTTCAAATTAAGTTTTGCAGGTGCAAGGTTCCCAATACACTGGAAAAATAGGATATTGATTGTAACACGAGTAGAACAGATGGAAAGATTCTCATGGAAGACAATGGCTAATAAGTTGGTGACATTAATGGGAATATTATATTTCTCGTTTTATTTTTGTGATAAGTTTATATGACGTACTAAAACTGGCTGCGGTTATGCTTGCAGCAAATTATTACTTTAAATGCAATCCGGCAGAAGTGAAAACTTGATTATTAACATTGTGCATTTTTGATATTTTGCAATGGTTAGGGAATAATTTTACACGAATTGATTTAATTGTCAGTATGAAAGTACTATCATTTATGTGGTAGAATACAATTTTCATTTATTGCGCTATCGTACACAAACATGACAACACAAACATTCACACAAGCGCCCTGCGCCGTCTTATGAATTTTCATCTTACGAAATTTCAGATTACATGTCCTGACTCCAGTTAAGAAGTTTTTAACCATTTTAAAAAAAGTGCGCAACGCAGGTAAAAAAGTTTTCACTTGAAAACTTATAAGTGGTTAATTAAAATTTTCGATTTTATTTATTTTAGATTAAATAACATGTAATATAAGTAATGTTATAGATTACTAGATTTTACTTATAAAATAATCCACCGTAACTATTGAGCTCACCCTTATTGAAATCATACCTATTCCTACCTTACCTATTCTTGCTGCCATAGCGTCAGCGCTAGCTATTGTGTTGTTCCGTCGAAAGTTGAGTAACGGGTAGACTTTTTAAAGGCGATGGTTGTCTAATCAGGATTTTGTAAAATACGTAAATACTTACAGTGTATTTTGATTTTTCATTTACTTTGTTTGTATGTCACGATGGTACTCAATGAGATATGTTAACTGACAATGTGCTCCTAGTCTATAGCCAGTAAATAAACCGACGAAACGGTGAAATGTCTTTATCTCCTCAACGAATACACCACTGACATTGGAGAAATTCTTTTTAACAGGAATTTATTTTCAAAAGAAGGGCGAGTACGAAAGGATACTTACTGTCCTCGAGGGTGCTTCGAAGGGATGCAGTATACTTTATAGGAGAAAAATGTTAAGGATTTCTTCATTAGACATCTATTCTCTGGTTGTCTAAAGCTGTAAGAATATATTTTCCATTCAACAGAACTCAGTCATAGTCAGAGATCATGTTCATCATTTGTTATTTTACTAATTTGTACATTGATGTTGCGATTTACGAAGATAATTTATTATGTCAAGTTTAATTTTAGTAATCTATGTAAACGATCTTTCCGTAATAAATTGACATATTGAATCTAACCTCAAAGTAATCAAATTACAAGTGTATGCTTGTGATATGAGTTAGTCAACGATACTAATACATATAACTACTACTTATATACCAGAATAAATGTTATAGACAGCTAGACTCAGAAATGCAGACATCTAAATGTTCATCACACAAATGTCTACCCAATCGGGTAAAGCCGAATAGAAAATGAAGTCAAACCGGTAAACTTTTAATAATTGCTCCTTATTATCAAAACACTTTAAAACGCATTTAATATAAAGCTGTTTTTTTAATTGCTTTGCTCAGCAGTGGACTTGAGAAGCCCTATGCTAGGGTAATTGGTAAATATATCTTTCTACATAATATAATTTTCTGATTTCGTCATCAGAACAGATCCACATAATAATACTTTAGCATTGTCATCCGATTTTCACATCCAAAACTTCACCTCAATCTTTAATCGCCAATTGGATCAAATACAACTTTCAAGGTTCCACCTGGACCACAGCCTCAACATATATACATTGCAAGTCAAACACACACATTGCAAGTTTTTTTATGTGATAAGACAGTGAACAAACTCACAGCTCTCCTGATGGTAAGAAATATCGTGGCCTATGAACACTATAGATAATATAGGTTTGTCCTTTGGCCGGGATGTTAGGTCTATTGTGCAAGTCTATCGGCTATTCCACCTTCCGGGCCGAACCAAGACGATGTCGTTATGGCAGCAGGAGTAGGAAAGGCGGTGGATCCCTACCCTGGCAAGTACTGCAGAGCAATCTACCACCAATAAAATACATAAATTGCAAGTTAGTACACATTGCAAGATAAATAAAAGCTTTTAAAAAACCTTGTAAAATATATTATTTCAAAAGTTGTATAATACTTACAAAAGTTTTTAAATTATAGCGTAAATCTAGTTTCAAAATTTTTATGGAGTTAGAAGGCAAATATGACGACTTATTTTAATTTGAAAGAACCGATAGGCGTAAGAGTTCCGCGAAAAATAAAACGGCCATCGTGATGGTAAAAGATAGTCGTTCCCTATAATAGAATCCATAGATGTTATAGGTGCGTCGCTATCGTGTGGCCGAGTTGTTATGCTTATTGTATACGTCTACCGGCTACCCTACCCTCCGGACTGGAAAATGAGTCATTTCGGCGGGAAGAATAGGTAAGACGGTTGATCCCTACTCGGACAATTTGTTGCACAGCATTTTATCCGCCGTGGTCTAGTTGGCCTATTTAAACAGCGCTCACCTCTTACAAGTCGCTTGATATGGAGGTAGATGGTCTATTCTACTTAGCGTGCTAGGAGAAACGAAATGAAAATATAAATTTATTTTTAAAATTTTATCCATGTAAGGAAGATATTCTTTTTACCAAACAGTTTGTATGATATGATTTTCTAGTCACTATCACCATGACGACGGTTATGCAGTTGAGTTTTGAGGCGAATAACTTAATATGCTATCACAGTCTTGCTATCTTCATTTTATGGCACCAACCAGAATGACGTCTAGATGTATTGTTACTATCTAAGTAAATAAATTATACCATAGTCTGTTTGGTTTAAATTTATTTCCTATTTTAAACCAGATCCATGTACTTCCTGTTGCTATTACTATTTTGCAAATACTAAAATAACTTCAACACCTTTATTTATCTCTTCTTGCCAAGTAAGAAGACTGTGTAGTATTAGCGTCCATTGCAACAGATTTTCATGTTGACATATTGCTATCACATGCTCTGCGACTTGTATAAAATATTTAATGAAATAAAACAACGCATTTTGATATTGAAAGTATTTTTTAACGAATGATGTACCCAAACTGTCAAATATTGAGAAGAGTTACTGGGTGGTAGAGTTTACCATAGACTCGCCCGGATTGGTGCCTTACCTATAACTTCAGCGCTTGCTTTTGACGTGTTCCGGTTTTGAGGATAAGGGAGCCGTTAAACTAACTTTTGCTCGAGGCGTAACATTTGTGCCTCAGTTTAGCAACGTACCATTACCACCTTTGGTGTCTCTAGGCAGCGTAAATTTCTTACCCTCAGAAAATACCGTCAGCTTGTTTGCCTTTCAATATCATAAAAATAAATGAAATATAACATGTAAAGTTAAAATGGTAAAGAAGTAATAAAGTAAGGTAATGTTATAAATGGTAACATGTAAATTATAACTTATAAACGGTTAGTTTAAGTCACAATCTCTAGACGAGATAAGAGACGAGGCAGAAAGTATCTATTGTCATCAACAATTTTCAAAAATGTGTCTCTTTTTTATAAAAAAATCTAAACTCAAATTAAGTAAATTTTATGTACATTATCACTACATAGTATAAAACAAAGTCGCTTCCTCTGTCCCTATTTCCCTTTGAATGCTTAAATCTTTAAAACAACGCAACGGATTTTGATGCGGTTTTTTTAATAGATAAAGTAATTGAAGAGGAAAGTTTATATGTATATTTCATAACCGTGTGAAGCCTAGGCGGACCGCAAGTGCTTATATAAATAAAAAATAATCCTGATAATATTTAAAGTGAACAGGTGGACTTAATATTGTGAAAAAGTATACCCACTTTTTCTGTTGTTAAAAAAGTTTTATTAAATAGCATTATGGTGTTTGCTGCTCGTGCCGAGTTTTAACTATTTACTCGTCTTATGAACATAAACCTACTATACTATCCTTTAAAGACATCGATAAATCTAAGACCACCGGCAAGCTCAAACATTAAAGGCCCGTTTATTTATTTACATATCGCCGATTCGATTCCCGGCCATAAAATGGTAATCAAAGCGGCTTCGTGCACCTGGAGCCAGTTGCTTCGGCAGTAAACCCGGCACAAATAACTGGGATCATGGATAAACCTGTTTTATGTATTGACTTCAACAACTTCTTGATAGTACAGTATTCTTGAAGATTTTATGTTATTTTATACGATATCAATGTAAATTGTTTTGCTACTTCTGCGACTGTGGTGTGTCTGTGTGTGTGAGTCTGTGCGTGTGTGTATATTCTAAGCTTATAAGTATAACTAGCAATTTAGTATAATCTGCCAGTCCGATACCCCTGTACAGAAGAATATACCATCTTTCTTTTTTGCAAGACAGCTCGAAAGAGAAGAATAAAACAGATGTAAAATAAGCCTTTATTTTGCTAATTCCGCGTAAGCAGTGTAACTGTTGTGGCAAATAATCCTCCAAACGACACAGAATGTGACAAGCCTAACTGACGTTCCCACCACCCACCTTTACAACCTTACCTAAAGTACCGAAATCCCACCTCCGCGACCAGATCACAAACAGAGTCCGAATACGGGAAACAAAACCACGTGTCACGTCCTTCGCCAACTTTGGCGAAGCACTCACCACAGAGAACACCAAATCGCACTCGATGTACGTTTCGCCTCTACACCGAGGCATCCTCAGGAATTCGACCGTACCGTACAAACGACTCGCTCGTGTGTCGTCGTTGTGACAAGTTGTGACAGTTAGGTTTTTCACATTCTGTGTCGTTTGGAGGATTATTTGCCACAACAGTTACACTGCTTACGCGGAATTAGCAAAATAAAGGCTTTTTTATATCTGTTATAATGGATTTCCGCAAAGTAACGCCTGATTCTATAAAATAGAAGAATAAAAGTTTAATGGTTGATTACCAACAAAATCTTTGTTGGAAGTATGCAGAGCAGCAACTTATTCGGGTAGCGTCCACCGCCTTATTTATTTCTGCCGTCTCGTCATCTCAGTGTATGAAACTTGTTTGAAAGCTGCTCAATCTGGACTTCACTGCTTTACCTTTTCCTGTCGCCATAACGACATTGCCATGTCCCAAAAGGCAGGATAGGTAGATGCTTAACATTCCGAGCCTTAATTGCGACCAGTAACACCTATGAATGTTTGTTTTCTTTTACCGTTAAAAAGCCGCTTGTTCGCTGTCTTTTTACAAAAAAAGCACCATCATCCAAGTGCCAGTTCGGACATGGTAGGTGGAAAAATCATAAACGTATTTGCCATAACTACTAAAAAATCATTAACCTATTTGGCACAACTACCAAATACGTTAATGATTTTTTTACCTTCTTGGACACATTTGTTTCTACTTTTATATCCCTCAATCGTTGAAAGTTATGAGTCGTAATGTCACATGTGAAGGAATACATTATCTGGAGTCTGTCTGTCTGTCGCCGTTCACCCACTCGTGGCAGGAGGAACCACCCACTAAGACAATGCGCATGTCTGTCTAAGAAAGAAATCGAATAAATTTTATTAATCTTGGAAATCAAAACCCGTGTTGGTAAGGGCTTCTTTTCAGAATAGACCATCTGCCTTCCTGCCAGGCAGCTCGTAAAAGGCGAGCATAAGCTTACCGTCACTAACAACATGACATCTGAGTGGTAGAGTTTCGCAACAATTCTCCCGGATTAGTACAACTATCTTATCTATTTCTGCCGCCATAACGTCAGTGCTCGCCGTTGACATATTCCGGTTCGGAGGATAAAGTAGCTGATAAACTAACTTTTGCTCTAGGCCTAACATTCCGGTATCAAGTTGGCAACGCACTATTGCCAACTTTGGTGTCTCTAGGCGGCGTGAATTTCTTACCATCAGGAAATCCGTGTGCTTGATTGCCTTCCAATATCATAAAAAAAACCAACACAACACTAAAGAATAAGCAATATCGGTCCATCCGTTCAGAGGTGTAGCGATGACCACGCGAAATGAAGATTCATTTTTAAGTATACAGTTTAACATTGTTATAAACACTTTGTTATTTACACTTGTCTGCAAAAAATATTTATTTCTATGATGTAGTCACTTAAGATTATTAGAAATTATGTTGTATATGCAAAAGGACATAAAATATGCATTACGAATATTATAAATGTGAAAGTATGTTACTTTGTTTGTTACTCCTTCACGCAAAAACTGCTGAACCAATTTTCATGAAATTTGGCACACACATAGAGGGTAACTTGGATCAACATATAGAATAGTTTTTATCTCAAAAATATTTCTGTTGGACCATTAAGCACGCGGGCAACAGCTAGACTTATAATAAATTACGCGTCACGGTGTTTTCCCGTGATGTACTCCTAAACTACTTAACCAATTTTAATAAAATTTGCATAGCGTGTGCAGTTTGATTCAACTTAAAAGATAGCTTATATCTAATTATTTTAAGATCAAAACAATTCCATCCGAGCGAAGCCGGGACAGTCAGCAAGTACCGACAGTCAATATTGGCAATACTCGCTGATGTTGTGTTCCGTGCTGGATGACCCTGTGTACTTTCATACATAGTCTCAAATCCAGGCTCAAAGACATCATTGCCTCTTATCACTAGCAAAGCCACCTGTTTGTTTACGAATTTAATTTAAAACATACATACAAAAATACGCGTGAAAAACATAACTCGTTAAAGCACAACCAGGTAAATGTGATAAAAGTGTGTAGAGGTTCTCGAATGTATTTGCGATCCAAGATTCAAGTTTTAAGTAAAATGAACTCCAATTTCGTGGTAACGTGACAGAAGCTGAATTTTTAAGTTGAAAAATGCGGGCTCCCAGTGTGGTGTTTATTTATTAGTTTAGGAGTTTGAATTCTTTTAACCGACTACGGAAAATCTGTTACGCTCGCTGACTGCATCCGTAACACAGATATTGGGATTGAAAGAAAGTGTTGGTGTTAAAATGAAAGGGCATACTCCGCCGGTTCGTACATGTAGAAAGAATGGCTGATAAAAGATTGACAAAGCAGATATATAATGCGAATGGGAATTATTGATGTAGGTACCCGGGGAGACCAAGGTTGACATTCCACGATCAAATCGCTCGGTTGTTATCCGAAGGTGGTGTCAAGAGTCTCCAAAACGGGCGTGTTTGTATGAAAAGGATAATGGATGTGCAGGAAGCAAGGCAGGTTTGTCAGGACCATGAGGTTTGGCACTCAATACACTCTGCCTGATTCGTAAGGGAATTGGCGTGAAGATATGTATGTACGTATGTTAACCGCCTCCAATGTATTTGAATGTTTGTTTTGATTGTTTGTTTGCCACTTGCCTAGGTCCATCCCGCGCCCTACCTATTCCTGCTCCAATATGAAAATGTCATTTTTCGATACGGATGATAAGGTAGCCGGTAGACTCAATCAATTGCCCTAAAATTATGACCACAGGGAAGCTACGCACCTTAACATCTATGGTGTATATCGCTCACAGTCGTCTCCTTACATACACTCAAATAAAAAAAACGCGATCTTAAACAATTACAACAGGATCACCTCTGAATCCACGAAAAGCAGGAGACTTTCCAGATTATAAGAAATTCACGCCGCCTAAAAACACTAAAGGTGGTAACAGTGCGTTGCCAACCCGAGGCCGTAATGTTAGGCCTCGAACAAAAGTAATTATATCGGCTACCTTACCCCCCAAACCGGAACACGTCAACGGCAATCACTGACGTTATGGTTGCAGGAATAGATAAGGCGGTGGTACCAATACAGGCAAGTCGCTACGAAACCCTACCACCTAGTAGGATGGCACAGTGTTAGAGACGGTTAGCCTACGCTCGCTTTTTACGAGCTGCCTGGCAGGAAGGCAGGTGGTCTATTCTGCAAAGGAGCCCGGACCAACACGTATTTACGTCATTATTAATTGGCTGAATAGTAGCATAACATACATAATAACATGTAGACATACTGATAGCATATTTTCTTTGGAGTCGGTTAAAAATTATGACATCCTTCACATTCAACAATACGAGTGCAAAATAATATTGACGGACCGTTTTACTTGCATTTAACGATTCAGTAAAACATTTCCGTGAATCTTTCATGGTTTGTTTGTGTTGCAACAATGTTTGTTACGTTATGGTGACCTGGTACTCATATAAAATAAACGTATGACTAATTTTATTCATCCTAGAGCACAAAATATATAGGTACCATGCCACCTATTTATCTATTCTGTAGTTAAAATCGAAACTATATTGCTTTTGTGAAATGGCATTCCGCTAATAGTTTCTGAGGAGTGAGCACCGATAATGGAATCTCTAAAACTTGAATATTTTTTATTTTAACTTTGTCATTTTGTCCTTTTTTCAAAAATTGTTATTATTATTGCTATTACCTACTTAAAATTCTTAATCAGAAACACAAAACGTCACGCTGGCGACTTTTTACTGAAACGATAAGTTCGTCGCACTATACTGAAGGCCAATATTATAATCAATCCTGATCCAAAACTTGCTGTCCAAGATTGATATTTTGATCAATTTTTATGTTATCGCTTGCCAATAACATATCTGTGGACAGGATAAATATGGTAAGATAGGCCGGCGGATACGCAGCTATACAGATTACTTGAGATCCATCTTTAGAGATACAATATTAACATGGCTATTAGTAAGACGAAGCTCTTTCAGATCAGTTACTCTTGAATCTCGATATCATTTGAATTTGAAATTGGAATCGTATGTGTCATTTAATGTACTTTTGAATACAGTACTAGCGGATTGTTAACATTAAGTTACAAACAGATTCAACGATTCCGTATTTTAATTTACTGTTAACTAAATGATATCTAATAATTCGCCAGTATTGCGTTCAAGAGCACCCAAAATGTCATACACGATTCTAATTTCCAATATTACAGGTTACGAGGTTCAAGAGTGTTCCTACTGATCTTTTCTTTACCTACGTTTATATACGTTTAGCGAATTTATTATTTTTATCTCGAATTGATATTGTAACCACGATCATTATTAAATTTGGATTAAATCTAAGGTCCAGACGGATGCAAACCAATGTTTATAACCAGTTATAACAATCTAGAACCCCTATTAGCTAAAATGACACGACTATATAGTAAAGTAATCGTAATAATTATTAATGTTAATATAAAAGGTATGATTGCCGAGGAGTTTGTTTTGCCGTTTCTTCTCCTGATTGACTCCAAACCTAGTTGGAAACGGTGGTAGTTTACGGTAGGTGGGATTAAATAGTTTGAAAGTGTTTGGTAATAAATAATTAAGCTCGTTATAAATATAAAAAAATATCTTACAAGTTAAAGTATATGTAATTAAATATTTTTTTTATAAATATTAAAATATTTGCACACCAAAATACACATCTCACTTACACGTCATATATTCCGCAAATAAATGATAGAATAGAATAACTCTTTATTGCGCACCAAAATACATAAAAAAATAAATATATTAAAAGAATAATATTCATTTTTCATTTAATTTTAATTTTTCCGGTTCGGGGATAAGGTAGCCGGTAAACTTACTTTTGCTCGAGGCCTAACCTGGCCTGGCCTCAGGTTGGCAAAGCACCATTACCAAATTAGGTTTATCTAGGCGGGGCGTGAATTTCTTACCATCAGGAAATCCGACTGCTTGTCATATAAAAAACAGATTGCACTCCGGGAGTGCCGGCAGAAGTGAAAACTTAAATATTAACGTTGTGTACTATTGATATTTTGGAATGGTTAGGGAATAATTTTGCACGAATTGCTTTAAATATCAGTATGATAGTACTATCATTTATGTGGTAGAATACAATATTAATTTATTGTGCTATCGTACACAAACATGTCAACACGAACATTCGCGCAAGCGCCCGTCGCCGTCTTATTCGTGCAAGCGCCCTGCGTCGTCTTACGAATTTTCGATCAAGTCACGTGTCGTGACGCGAGTTTAGAAGTTTTTACCCTTTCCAAAAAAAGTGCGCAACGTCGCTAACGAAGTTTTGACTTCAAAAAATCTCATTATTAATTTACTGTTTTAAGAGCCGCTTGGTTCTGTGATAAGTATTTAACATTGAGCTAGCTTCTAACTAAGGATAGAAGTGCTAATGGTTATATCTTAAACCAGATTTAAACAAGAAGATTGCAAAAGCGGACGACTTAAAAAACCTTGCAAAATACAGCTCATATACAAAAACTGCAATATTACATAATATGTTGTAATTGTGCAAAATCGTCTTTGCTAAAATATAATGAAACTTGTTACAAATATCGGTATGGCGTCTCGTTAATACTTTTACAGAGCTATTTCAGTTTATACTCCAACCAAATTTAATGGCGTTTTCATGTTTCGTGTGGACAGAGTCTAGATACGACGTTTTTCAAATTATTTATCTAATTTCTACCTTATTGCACAAGAAACTAAGTTTGTAATAACTTGACGATAAATATTTTATACGACTTCAATGGTTATGATCCAGAAATATAATTGGGCATCGTTATTATCAAGTTGGATATAATTTTAGGGGAATCAGGCTTTATAAAGTTATATCAATTTTTGTGGACTTAGAAATAAGCTTACGGATCTTTTAATCTTAAAATAGAAATTTAACTGGAGGGTACTGGGCGGAAAATTAAAAGCTACTTTTTACCTCGTTTACTTAAGGATTCCCGTGGGAGAGGGGAAAAGACAAAATTAAAACTTGGCTGTATAATTTATAAACTTGCTTCCGATAACATTTATTATTTTGTTGTTTTCGTCACGTTTGTATTTATCGGTTTCAAAAGATACAATTACAATTCAACAAAAAATAGTTTGTTAACTGTGTTACATTTGTCTAGACATATTATTTTCATGCGATAATATATACGAACTACTAATATATTATGAAATATTAGTGATCATATAAGAATATAATATCGCATTTAAATGTAAAATACAGTATTACAATAATCAGCCCTATGACTATCTATTTTTACAATTAGATGTATGTGTCTTCAGCTTAATGGTCAAAATTTTAAAACATGAAAACCAGAGTGTGCAGGAACACTTTATCATACCTATAGGTCAGCTTAAGCTGGTTTTTAGATTTTTATACACATACATATATATTTTCACGAAAAGTCTCTTTCGTGGCAAGCAAAAGATCAATCGTCCACTTTTTCCTAAAAAAATACATGCCACTTAGAGACATCGAAGGTGATAATGGTGCTTTGAAATTTTGCTTAGATGTTAAGCCTCACGTGTAAGAAGATACTATTCTTACTCCGCTTAAACAAAAACACAGCGTTAGTAGGCAGTGGTATCATGACTTTGAACCTCTGTCTGATGCCGTTGTACAAAAGAACTATGATATCTTGGTCATAGCAGACCTCCACATAAAAATAACGTTACATATGTTCTGCTTCGACTCTGTGTTTTAAAAAAAGGGCATGTACAGTATACTATATATCCTTGGCCAAGGTGTTAGTAAAAATCAACGTATCAAAAGAAACATTTTTTTGGAAAACTTGAAACAACACAAGAATGCATGAGCACAACTTAGATATTCAAACATGAATCCCCATGTCGGCTATGCAGATCGTAAGAGGCGAGCACTGTTTATAATATACTTAGGACAGTACCAAGGCCTCTAGCGGTAAAGTGCTGTGCAGCAACTGGATGGGTAGGGACACACCTATTTCTGCCACCATAATGACTCGATCATGTTAGGGTCCGGAGCGCAGGGTAGCCGACAAACTTGCATAATAAACCTAACATCACGGCTGCAGGGCCGTGACGCACCCGTCACATCCATGGTATCTACAGGCCACGGCTCGTACTTACCTTTAAGAAATCCATGTACTTACACGTTTTTTGGAGATAACACTTGTACTTATCCACTGTATACTTTATTTAACACTTTCTAGCCAACCGGTTTCACTTTTTACAGCATCATCAGGGCTTTGAAACTAAAGATAAAAAGGACTTTTTATATATATACAATGTTATAATATGTTTTTATATGTATATACAATGGAATTCCACCAAGTGCCGACGATAGCAAGTATAGATTCTATTCATGTTCATTGACCTATCACAAAAAATATTTATACACAAAAAAAAGGAAATGTCTATGCAAGCATGGTGCTATATAAGCCTATACAATACCTAGGATATAATATGCCCTGAACAAAAGTGTTCTTGCAGCATACATGCGAATATTTATGCACACGTGAGAGATCATCAAAAAAATATGTCCGTTTTGCACATTTGTGTATGCATGCATTGCTTGTGCAAATTATAAGAACAATAATTACAGAAAGTATAAATGAATCTTGCTAATGCTAAAAAAGCGAATGAAGACGTTCACGCGAAAACCACTTATTCAATCATTATGAAACTATGTACACATATTAATGGAGGTATTAAAATTAGCAGATACTTTTAATAACTTAAATGCAAGCAAAGCCACAGGTACAAGCTAGTAACATTATTCCATTTCTTATTTATTTAGTTAATTTTTTATTGTATAACATTTTTTTTAAAAAACATGGAGAGTGATATATGTAAATGAACAAAAGGTGGGCTTATCTCTAGATCTACAGATTTCTTCCAGCAAACCCAAATAATTAGATCTATGATGAAACAGTGAAAGGCATTATGAATAAAATATACCTGTACATGTATGTATATACTGCCTGTTTTGTCGCGCTATCGTATACGTTTTTTGGAGGAAAATTGCAAATTAAATAATTTTATATAAATTTTAGTATAGATTTTCGCCAAGGCACGCCTTCTTCTATCAAATAGGTATACCTAAGTAAAATAAACCTAAGTATTATTTGTGCGGTTAAAGCCATGACCATTCATGAATGTGAACACAAAAGCAATTATGCCATGACGTTTGGTTTCCACTCCATCTCCTTAATCAGGATCGATCATTTGAAATCTTAAATTCTCGAACATTCTTCTTAAAAAAGTATCCTAACAATTTTACAGCACTAAGAGCAACGAAAAACGAAAATTCATAAAAAGTTTTTCCATTAAGATTGTATAGGGCTTAATCCTAAGCCGGATTGAAAGAACGAGAAAAGAAAACAGAGGATCGATAAAGTCACAATACGTTAATCGTTTCCCTTTGTGTTTGTTGTCCTATATAAATTGTATGCGTAAAGGTGTGAGATAAGAAATTTTAAGAATGTGTTTGTCGAACGCATGAACGTGTAAGTAATTATTTTTCATAGATGTTGCAAGCGGCTACTTGTTAAAGTTACGAGTATTTTGCACTGCCGCATGATTAAATATCGGAATAAAAAAATCTAGCTTAAAGAAAACTTGATTGATTAAACGTACCTATTTTTGAAACTACTAGTCAGATTAAAATCTACTATTTAAATTCGATAGGTCAATAATCGCCAAGGATATAATATTACAATACACAATCTCAAGTGCTGAGTCAAAACGAGTAAAACCATGTGAAATTTGTAAATTTATACTAAGTCCAAACAATAAGGCTGAATAGATCTAAACCCTAAGCCGGATTAAAAGAATCAGAAAGGACAACATAGAAGTGATCCAATCACAGTCCGTTAATCGTTCCCTTTGTGTTGGTTACTCTTTATCCTGTATGTATCGTGGTTGCCCACCCACTCAGGGTTGGAAACTTAATATAACATGAGTTTTCTCATTAACGTTAAAGCTTTATTTTTTTTAATTATTAAGGCAGTAGTGGTAATTTTGTTGTGCATTCACTAAACTTATTTTAAGTTATCGCTATCTTCTTTCAACTATAGAAATAAAAAGTGACAAAACACGTATAGCGTGTTGGTCCGGGCTCATTTGTAGAATAGACCATCTGCCTTTCTTGCCAGGTAGCTCGTAAAAGGCGAACAAAGGCTCACCGTCACTAACACCGTGACATCTGACTAGGTGGTAGAGTTCAGCAGCGACTCACCCGGATTGGTGCCACCGCCATACCTATTCCTGCCGCCATAACTTCATGACGTGTTCAGGTTCGGAGGGTAAGGTAGCCGGAAAACTTACTTTAGCCTCGAGACCTTAAATCCCGGCCTCAGGTTGGCAACGCACCATTGCCACCTTTGGTGTCTCTAGGCGGCGTGAATTTCTCACCATCAGGAAATCCGTCTGCTTGTTTGCCTTCCAATATCATAAAAAAAGCGTATAGTTTTTACATGACATTTCTACAAGCTTTTAATCTTTTTCTCGGAAAATATCCTATCCTATTAGTGTAATAAATGCGAATGTTTGTCTGTTTGTTTGTTACTCCTTCACGCAAAAACTACTAAACCGATTTTTATGAGATTTGGTACATACATAGAGGGTAACTTGGATTAAACATTAAGTTTTTATCCCGAAATAACGTTCCTGGGCATATTCATTGACATATTCGGACAAACCTGAAATGTCTAATATGTCACATCTCTTTTCCTTTTAAGAAAATTGATAGAATAAGGCGTTACTTTGCGGAAATCCATACATAAATCCAAATAAAATTATTTAATTTGCATTTGAAGTTGCATTTTTTGGTGGAAAATTGCAAATTAAATAATTTTATTTTTCTTTTCTTTTTGTTTTACTGCGAAAAGATAGCCGTACGCTTAAAGTTAATTTAATTGGTGCTCAACAGAATCACAACCCAGCGAGTGTTTTTATATTACCGGACAAGGTAAAGTTAAAACATGAAAAAAGTTTAAGAATTCTACTTGTTGTAAAATGTTCTAAATGCGTTTCAGTAACCGAGTGCAAAAAAACGAGGAGGTTCTCAATTCGGCCGGTATATATTTTTATGTATGTACACCGATTTCTGAACCGATTTACGTAATTCTTTTTTTGTTTGATGCGGAAAATTTTCGGATTGGTCCGATAAAAGTTTGATTCAGATAGGACTATTAGTTTTTATTTTATGAGCATTTTTTTACCTATTTTCACCTATCTCGATGTTTACTTTCATTAAATTTAATCATGTCAGAAATAAACAAAAAAATATTAAATAAAAATAACTACATTAATTAAAAACGACTTCAAACCTAAATACATAAATAAATAAAATAAATAAATATAATATGTAAATAGTACATATAAGTAATAGGTAGTTATAATTAATATTAAATCTTTTTTATTTTTTACTTTTGAAGTCGGTTTTAATTAGGTAACGTAGTTATATTTATTTCTTCCTTATGTCTTCTATAAGTATTACGACCAACATTATGTCGTCGCATCGTGTCCTAACTTGCAAACCTACCGGTTTGTTTCCTTTCTGCATGTCTAATATAATATACAGCAAGATAAAAAAAAGTATCTACACGCTATCTATATCTATGAGTTTGGCAAAGTCACAATCAGGGCACCCGCAACTAGCCGAAGACACCAAGTCCCACAATGTGATAAGTGGCAAGCTTTTCGCCAACCAGGCACATATCTAATCCCGAGCAACATTTTTTTTATTACAAAATTGGAAAAACCAATTTTTAATTTTGTTACCCGGCCCGGGATTCGAACCCGGGATCTCATGCAGTCAAGTCCAACACCTGAACCGCTAGACCACAGAGTCGATAAGACACACACAGCAAGATACCACATTTATAAGATAAACGAACTTTATATATATTATACATATACTTGTTATTTGAAATTTTCCAATTTAAAAATCTCTGGTTTATATTTCTATGAAATTACAGTACGAGGGAGGCTGTTTTTTATATCCTTATATCTGAAGAGTTATGCAAGGTACAACCAGAACACCCACGATTAGCTGAAGGTCCCAAGTCCCAGTATGTGATAGCCGGTAAACCTATCACCAAATAGTACTTATCTAAGCCCAGGTAATGTAGGCTTTATTAAAAAACCGAAAAAATATATCTGGAGCTGCCCGACCCAGGAATCCCACCCGGGACTATGTCATATAGTCCACGTCAATAACCACTAGCCACAAAAGCGATTAAATTTTAAAAAAGGACTGTAATATTCATTAGGCTCCAAAAACTTGGCTATTTTTTTGTTTTTAGATTTAAAATGTACACTCGAATTATCCATCCACTTATTTCGACCTTTCCTCAAAGCCTTTTGTAATTTAACAGGATTTTTCTTTTGCAAAGCTTTCACTCGAGGCTACATATAAAATATTTGAATTCGTGATGAGATTTCAAAACCTTATGTTGACGGAATCAAAACATAATATAGACCTCGCCTATTTGAAAGCTTTTATTTTACTTGTAATGTAAATCAAATACAAAAGTTCATCATTTAATTTACAGTTTACTAATGGTCGCCCGTTGGTCGAAATTCGACCATAATAAATTTTAATATCTAGTTGATAAGAACACCATCTTCATTTTTCAAGACCAACTACTTTGTTTCCAAACTTTTTATTGCGTCATTTGTGATATTTTATCGTTATCATCAATATATTTGTTTGTGTGTGTCAAATGGATGGTAGTGTGGGTAATGTTTTATTAATTGATGTACTTTATAAACATTATTATTGAGAAATATTAGACTTTTGTACTTCTCCTACACATAAACTATAAGTGTGCCAAATTTTATGCTCCTACGTCCGCGCAATTTTCGTAAAAAGGAGTCCAATCCATCACGTATTAATATATAGATAAGGCAATTTATTTATAAGATTTTTGTATTCAATAGTACGTATCAGGTAAAATTTTGCAGCTGAATTTTGAAGCAGTCCTCAATTACGCTAATAAGTACAGTGACAATGAAAGTTTGTAGCAACGTTGGGCTAATATGTCTTGATAAGCATTTGGGGTGCCCTAAAAATAAAAGTTTGTGTCATAAAAAAATTTACTTAAGTGGATACAAAACATAATAGGCGTTGTTAGTAATATAAAATTTATACAGCAGTTAAACTTTTCCAGAGCCTCCATTACGCGGTTTTTTCCACCAAACTTTAAAAGGATTTTAAATAAACTTTTTAAACTTGTTGGCACTGATTTTTTTATTTTTATATTGCATTAATAATAGTCTCTGAGAGCACATGGATCTATTATTAGTGAGAGAGAACCAATCGTGACTTAGATACCGTAGACGATATTGGTCGCTGTCCGTCTGTCCCATAGCGGGGTGTTAGGCCTAATAGGCAAATCTAAATAAACACTTTTTAAAGTAAACACTTATAATTTTACACAATTAACTTTGTTTAACACTTCATGTTACACTTTCACCAGGTGGCTAAAGTGTAGGCCAAGAAAGTTTGTTGTAAAGTAGTAAAGATGATGCTGTGAGAAGTGAAATGAGTTGGCTAAAGTGTTAAATAAAGTTTACTGTGAATAAAAAAGTGTGTATACAATGGAATTCCACCAAGTGCCGACGACGGAAAGTGTATGTGGCAAATATAACTACTACGTTGTAGATCGAAAGACGGTTATTTTAAATGGACAATGTGTTGCTAACCGCTAGGTTTTTACAACTTCGGCGAACTTTGTAGGCGAGCAGTTGCTCAGCCGAAGGTATCTATATTCATATAAGTTCATTAAATTTTCTACAATTCCAACACCAAGGTCTCTCAGTAGATCTTGATGCTGTAGGTATTCTGATTACTCGGTGGGTTGTTGGTGCGGGTTGTGACTAGCCAATGTGGATGGATAAGTCGTCCTCGTCGCCGCGTCCGGCACTCAACACATAATTTATCATTAAGGTGTCAGGAATAGTTGAGGTGGCATAGCCCCATGCGGTCAAGCTGCTGCACTGTATTCTAGCATCCGTGCTCTTATAGGTAATGATGCATTTGAGATACATTCGCCTCTTACGTGCTGCCGAAATGGCTGCACTCCTACAAAGGAGTTACGGATTAACACTTAGTAATCTTTTTAATAATAGTTGAGAGTGCAAACTACAACTACACACTAGTAAACTACATATTAGTTTAAACTAATATGTAGTCTCTTCAAAAACGATAAAAGAATCGTTCCTTCACATTATGACTACTTCTAAGGTAAGATAAAGGGGAATTAGCGATAGAAACTTAAATTTTAAGCTCAGCCGCTTTAGAAACGATAAAAGTCTCGTTACTTCCTATTATTACTTCTCCTGAGCTTTTTTGCTGTAAGGTTAAACTTGCAAAAGCAAAATCTTATAGTTTCCTCTTAAAAAAATTATACATTTTCAAATTTGGAAACCGAAGCAATAATGTCTGTTAAATACTTTTTCGATGGTCTCATTGGCGGTTGGGGGTAGCGTATACACCGAACTTTATCGACCAACTGTAAGGCTTGGGTTTGATTCCTGACGGGACTGCAATTTGTACGATGAAAAAAAAAAGTGTAATATTTATGGCGTCTATAGGCCACGATTTTTTTCACCACAAGGACAGTTTTGTGGCTTTTGTGCCATAAAAAGCTTATACATTATAGAGTTATGATCAAGAACATCCTGAAGAGAGACCTTCAATAATCAAGTCAATACAAGTCTATATGGTACGGTTTGCGAATTTGTAACACCATCTTATTTGTTCTTGCAACCAAAACGTCATTAGTCGCTGCTGTCATGTTCCAGAATGGAGGTTAAGGTAGCTGATGAACGTACTCATACAAGAAGCGGTAACGCCTCTGCTTCAGAGTTGTAACAATCCATAATACCTTTAAGATTATCCTTAATGTCAGGAAGTCCAACGGTTAAATTATTTTAAAAATTAATAAGAAATAAGATTTTAATATAAAAACGGGTTGCAGTCTGGGAGTGCTGGCAGAAGTGAAAACTTGAATATTAACGTTGTGCATTTATGATATTTTGCAACGGTTAGGGAATAATTTTGCACGAATTTCTTTAATTATCAGTATGAAAATACTAACATTTATGTGGTGGAATACAATATTCATTTATTGCGCTATCGTACACAAACATGACAACACGAACATTCGCGTAAGCGCCCTGCGCCATCTGTTTCGATCAGGTCACGTTTCCTGACGCGAGTTTAAAAGTTTTTACCCATTCCAAAAAAAGTGCGCAACGCCACTAAAGAAGTTTTCACTTTAAAAATGACCCAAACTTTCATTTGTAAGGGCGAATCTCAAAAGTTGACATTTATTTATTCTTTATTGTACAATATCAACATAACATAATATGATTTATTATAAAAAAATTAAAAATGTAAAATGGTGTGACAAACTTGTGAAGTAACTAACATTCAAGGCGTATCAAATAAACCCCAAACACTGAGATATGTTTAGAACTCTAGATCTATGACCACCTTCTGACCCCACCCTCAGATCATCTCCATAAATTTTGCATTGTTAACTGATATGAATGCAAAATTTCATCATAATGGGTGATTGTTTCGAGAATAAAATTCAACTTGCAAGATTTTACCCAAACCCGGAGTTAAAGGTTAAATAAAAGCTTGTAAAAATAAGGGCACTGACGTCAAATATCAAAAAGCTTTTCCTGATTTCAGGAGGACCAGTAGAAGTAGTAACATAAAGCTTACAGGAAAAGGTTTTAAAAGTTTCAGTGGAAAAATCTCAAATATTTCAGCAACATTTTCAGACTTTCCAAATCTGGTTACTAGTGAGTGTAAGTTTTTAGTAACCTAGACACCTATACATATACTAAAATCGTAAAAAGCTGTAGCCTCTTTTAAAACGATGAAAGAATCGTTCCTTCACATTATGACTACTTCTAAGGTAAGATAAAGAGGAATTATTTTAAAAGTCTTACTTTATAATCCTTTTAAAGTTTGGATTAGCGATAGGAACTTAACTTTTAAGCTCAGCCGCTTTAGAAACGATAAAAGTCTCGTTACTTACTATTATTACTTCTCTTAAGCTTTTTTTACTGTAAGATTAAACTTGCAATAGCAAAAGCTTATAGTTTCCTCGTAAAAGAATTTCTATTTTTTTAAATATGTAAACCGACGCAATAGTGTCCGTTAAATACTTTTTTCAATGGCCTCATTGGCGGTAGGTGTAGCGTATACACCTAACTCCATCGACCAACCGCGAGTCTTGCGTTTGATTCCTGATGGGGCTGGCATTTGTATGATAAATCTATGAAAATCATCAACTTCCGTTTCTTGGATGATTTTAAGTATATTTTTAATGAAATCTATATCTAATTGTAAGATGAAATAAATGACTTAGATTTATAAATCCTTATTTTTCAAATAGCAAAAAAAGAAATATTAATATTGATCTATTTGATCTTGTATTGCAAAAAAAAAGACAAGAAGTACAACAGAAAATACAAATAAATTATATTTTCAGTTGTTATTGTATCTAATTTAAATATATTATTACTAATTGAACACTTACTAATCTATAGTTGTAAGTAAAAGAACATTTTTTTATGACATTGGAAGGCAAACAAGCAGACGGGTTTCCTGATGTTAAGAAATTCCCGCCGCCTAGTAATAGTGGTAATGGTGCGTTGCCAACCAGAGGCTAGGATGTTAGGCCTCGAGCAAAAGTAAGTTTACCGGCTACTTTACCCTCCGAACTAGAACACGTCATGACGTTATGGCGGCAGGAATAGGTAAGGCGGTGGTACCAATCCGGGTGAGTCGCTGCGAAACTCTACCACCTAGGCAGATGTCACGGTGTTAATGACGGCAAGCCTATGCTCGCCTTTTACGAGCTGCCTGGCACAGGAAGGCAGTTGGTCTATTCTACAAAGGAGCCCGGACTAACACGGGGAAACTGCAAACGTACTTAGTCACATTATACATAAAATTACTAACTAACTCAGTGATTGGCCGCGTTCCGATTCGTTGAAAGTTTTTAGATTTTTATAGATGCGTCACAAAATCTTTGTATAGATCCATGTAAAACAAATATATTTTATTATTATTAATTTCAAATTACGAATAAAATTTCAAAATAACGTAAAGAGCATTATTTAAGTCCAGTAAAACGGTACAAGCCCACTTCGATAAAAAATCGACTAAGTACACAATCATTTCATTATTTCCTCGATTTTCCCGAGATTTGGTGGCTACAAAACCACCTCAAAAGTACGCTCTTTCAAATAAAATAGAATTTTCGAAACTAATTTACAAATGACAATAAAACTGATTAACATACGTAAAAAACTTCTAGTTCTTTTTTAAAATGGATTGGTAGTTGGCCTTATATATAATAATAGGGCTTCTGAAAAAACCACAAAGCATTAGCACTCTGTCTCAAACCTCACAGACATCTACAACAGCAATGAAGACAACTTTGATCATGCTAATTAGCAGAACTGGACTATTTATAAAACTGCTATCTACATGGCATTGGCTAGCCGAAGAACTTGCGAAACCTGGCAACAATAATTTTGTATATTCTTATACTTCAATTTTACAATTCTCAAAATATCTACAACAGAGTCATGAATAACTTTGATTATCCTAATTATTATCAGAATAAGGCTATTTGTAGAAGAGTTATCCCCATTGCATTAGTTAGTCAAAGAGCCTCCGAATGCTCAAATAAGTGCGTCTGGTGTAGTCTTATAATATTTGTATAATTCAGAATACTTAAACCAAAGATAAGGGAAACTGTGATCATAGGTACTAAATATTTATAAAACCAACCTACAAAGGATTTATATATCATTGACTAGCTGAAGAGCTTGCGAATTGTGTCACAGGTTCTTTTGTACATAATTAAAAATAGCACATCAACCTATTCACGATCTATCACTAATTTAAAAGTATAAAAAAAGAATGTGTAGATTACCAGTAAATGTTTAAAAATTTTCAATTTCAATATATATTTTTGACAAAAATACTGAGACGCGCAAATCAAGCCTTTTCATTTGTGTACCAGTATTGTAAAGACTAGATTTTGCATTCCTAATGAAGTTTTGTTAGATTTTATAATTTAACGTACCTAGAAAGAAAATAAGGGATATTTAATGACCATCAACATGGTTAGATTTGAAATAGAGTTGAATAAAATACTTTGCTTTAATTACTAAAAAAAACGATACTAATATCACTTTTTAGAAAAAAAATTCAAATGTTTAAGTGTATTCTAGGCATTTAATCTTTTGATTTTAAATCTGAGATTTGGAAAATGAAAATCATATGGTGGCATGCAACAATTACGTCGTTAGCATAATTTAAAATGTGTTATGACAATTCACATTCATGGAAGCACAATATTGTAGTATTTGTTAGTCTTTCAATATATTCTCATTGTAATGAGTCGTAAAGTAAACTAAGAGATGAATTTAAGCTCGGTTTATATATATTTTTTCTCTAGTTAGTGAATACATGTAAGACAACTAACTAGACTACGGTTTGAATTGTTTTTGAAACCAACAAGCTCTTGGTCTATTTTCTGGTCTTGCGATTTAATCTCT
This sequence comes from Calephelis virginiensis, assembly GCA_002245475.1. Lineage (NCBI taxonomy): Eukaryota > Metazoa > Arthropoda > Insecta > Lepidoptera > Riodinidae > Calephelis > Calephelis virginiensis. Next base: position 2,051,719 of record NJDC01000727.1, on the reverse strand, counting down.
GAATATAAAGGGCTTCTTGGTCCAGTTAAGAGATTACTTCGTGCTCCAATTCTTTACTTACGTATTATATTTATTATCCTGATGGCCTCACTTATTTTTATGAAGTTTTTCATAGAAGTAGTCATGGATGATTAAAAATATTTACTCCATGAGAATAAAACATTTTTTAAATCCAAATCAAATCCGAAAGTGTTCGCCTTATGTCATTTTTAAGTTACCGTAGCGAAAGCCTAAAAAACGGAAGTGTTCGTCCGTATGTCATAGCCCCTTTTTTCCGAAACTAAGAGCTACGCTGTTGGAATTTGGTAAGTAGATGAATTCTATAAATAATTAAGATTTTCACACAAAAATAGAAAAATAAGAATAAGTTTTGGGGGTTCCCAATAAGTAAAACTATTTTTTTTTCATTAAATCCATAAGAGTTGGGTATCTGTGGATAGGTCTTCAAAAATAATATTGACTGATCTAAAATAGTTTGCACGAGATTCACTTTAAAGCGGTAAAATGTGTCCCCCTATAACTTCTTAAAAGAGAGAAAATAAAAAATATGTATGATATACATTACCACGTGAAATTCCACCGAAAGTAGATTTGAACGAGATTTAGTAACTAGTTTTTTTAACAGGTAATTAAAAATAGATGTACCTCACTGTCGAGAGTTAGCGTTGTGTGGTTAAGAATCACGAAACCGCTGAGCTGATGCCTTTAAATGTAATACTATATTATATATTACACGATGATACTTTTATAGGCATTATCGATGACTATAGTAGATGTTTTAACAGGTAATTAAAAATAGATGTACCTCACTGTCGAGAGTTAGCGTTGTGTGGTTAAGAATCACGAAACCGCTGAGCTTATGCCTTTAAATGTAATACTATATTATATATTACATGATGATACTATTATAGGCATAATCGATGACTATAATAGATGGTTCCTCCAGAAGTTGTAAGAAATCCTTGAACCACGCCATGTATGTTTCAGGATCAATTTCAGTATGGTAATCGGCATCTTTGGATTTAACTGCTTTTAATATCAATTTAGCTTCTGGTACGAAGCTTGTCTTGGCGGAGCCGGTGAGACAAACGACCAATCTTTGGCCTTTTCCCACTTTCTGATTTTCGAAGCCACCTTCATCATTTTCTGCAAGCCACATTCGTTTTCTGCAATGTTTTGATTGACCCAGGTCTCGTCTAGATAAAATCGGGGTCGAGTATCGTTCATCTTCTTTAACAAATCAAGTTTTCTTAAAAACTCCATTCTAGCGCAGATAATATCTTTTCGTTCCATTAAATATTTTCGGCCAACCATGTTTTTTTGAATCGGTATCCTATTCTCTTTTATATTGTTTTCAACGATGACTTACCGCACTTGAATTCAGGCATCTGTTCTTGTATTTTGTATAATATCTTTCCCACGGTTGGGTATTCTTTACTGTCGTAAAATGAAGAAATGGTGCGTTGCAACAAGCGAACATCGAAATTATCGACATTAGTAACTGTTTCTTAATTCAGATATGTATCTCTTGGCGTAGATTGATTGTATTTCCTTCTTGAATTTGTCTACTGTTCTCAAACTAACTCCACAAAGAAGCACCGTAATATCTCGTGGTTTATTTAAATTGAAACAAGATATTTTTTCCGGGTCACTTTTTAATTCGTTAAGCACTGTCAGTACATTGTAAATAATTGTACGAGTTAGGCCATTAACATCACCCTTTAATTTTAGCAAAGCTAAGTTGTAGAATAACGCGAACATGATTCGCGACAATCTTATGGCAACTACTTACACATTGTTTTAACAAATACATTTTGTATCTGCTCAGCTGCATTGATTACCTATTGCACAGCTGCGTGCGAGAGGGGCATCCGTTTATTGATAACGACTAGTTTATCGACAAAGACCTTATACATTTTTACGAGCCTATGGTTTTAATGCTTTATAGCCCTGTTTGCACGTTGGTATTGGCCCGAGTATAGTGGCCCGGAAGGTGTTTCGCTACGTAATATACGTAGCGAAACACCTTCCGGGTCGATATAGAACGAAAAAAGAAAAAAAATCACTGAAAAAAGTTTGAATATGACAACACAATCCCCATTTTAATAAAAATTTTAATTTGACTGAAGAATACCCACTAAAAAAATGATCCGCCATTTATTGAATTTAGTTGTTACAAAAAATGTGATAAATGAAGAACCGCTGGACCGATTTTATTCAAACTTCACATAAACCATCTACTAAATAGTCCAAAAATTTGGTTTGGATAGGTGAGCCCGCTCTTGAGTTATAAAATTACAAAGAAAAGTGGCATTGATTTTTTTAAATATAGATTGTAATGTCTTTGATATTTTAAATCCGCGATAATTGCAGTAGTTTAATTGAGACTTGAGCTTTCGATTTCCGAGTTTGAAAGGGTGTAATTCGCAAAATTAGTGACGTAAACCGCATGAAAAAAATATATTATTAAATGTACTGATAGCACTTAAATATTCATATACTTGCTATTAAGGAACCCTTCATGAGCGAGTCCGACTCGCATTTGACCGCTTTTTCTTATTTCTGTATAAAAAGCTCATCTGAATCTTTTATTCTTCTATTTGAGGTCTGTTTAAATTTAATCTGGTATTTGTTTACGAAAATCGTTGACTAATACCATAGAGAGGTACCATAAGAATTTTTTTTTTTTACTTTGGGTTTACATTCACTTTAATTAATTTAGTTTTTTGTGCAAGTTGTTATAACATAAAGTAATAATAAACATTGAATCGGGTGTTTGCAATTACCCTTAATTTATTATTTACGTAAATGACATTAAAATGGAACTAAATTTCAAGTCACTTTTCTGTTCCTTCAATTGTTTGAGTTATGACCTAAAATAGGAACAGTCTGTAGTAATCTGCCCAAAATATAATTACCAAGAGTTGTAGAAGTTTAATCAATGCTAAGAGACGGGAGTGGGTCGCTCGCCCTTCACATTCTGAATGCTGCCAACACACCCATTTCATTTATTATGCTCTTCGTGACCCAGTGGAAGGACAAATACAAGTTGAGTTAGTAAGTTTTGTATTGAAATGGACAGGAAAGAATTTGTAATATCGAAATATTCACGCCTCGTTCTGTATGTTCAAGCCCGTATTCCCGAAGAGGTTGGCAGAGGTATGAATACGCTACCTACGACTAACCGAAGGCAAGTTCCACGATGTGACATGTGGCAAATCTGTCGTCAATCTGGTTATCCAATCCCGGGCAACATTATCTATATTAAAAATAAAAAAAAAACGCATTTTGTAGTTGCCCGATTTGGAAATCACACAATGGCTTTCATAATTCCTCCAGAACCGGATAACTATGTACTAGAATACCTAGATCGTAACAGGTTTTCGAAATCAAGTCATCAAGTCTTATATCTACCCTCCAAATCAAACCAAAGCCTTTGCGAAAATTTATTGATTACCCTACCTTCAAAAGAGGAACAGGAGAACAGCGAGTATCGACTTGAAACTTAGAGATGGTGTTAGTGAAAAGCCACAATACCTCTCACGAGTGACTACACTAGGGAAAGTTGAAAATCATCATTGTCATGTTCCGGTGCCGTATCCGAACAGGAATACGCTAATGGCACTTACGCTGTGATGAAGGGAGAAGCCTTTTGTACCAATCCAGGCTATTCTTCGCAAAACTCAAAACTCAAAAGTTCATCTGCCTTCTTTTCCAGGCAGCTCGTAAAAGGCGAGCATAGGCTTATCATCACTAACACCGTGACATCTCACGGTATCATCCGTGACCTAGTCAGGTGGTAGAGTTTCGCAACGACTCGCCCGGATTAGTACCACCGCCTTACCTATTTCTGCCGCCATAACGTCATGACGTGTTCCGGTTCGGAGGGTAATGTAGCCGGTAAACTTACTTTGGCTCGAGGCCTAACATCCCGACCTCAGGTTGGCAACGCACCATTACCACCTTTGGTGTCTATAGGTGGCGTGAATTTCTTACCATCAGGAAATCCGTCTGCTTGTTTGCCTTCCATTATCATAAAAAAAACTACCACCAATTATTTAATAATTAAAAAGTCACATACCTCAGGGTTTATCTGCGGGGGCATCACAATCTTCTTTTGTGGTGGGGAACGGAGTACCACATTTTCGTCACGTATTATGATCTGTGGCTCCATAGCCAAGAGCTTCTTCTTACACTCCTGCATTTGCAGGCTTTCCTTCTCCTTCTTAGACAGCACAGACTCAGATGACGCATGTTTTGAAGTGTTTTTACTGGACAATTTCAAACTATCCACTGATGTAGTCATTTTACCACTTTCTCTGCCATTTGAGGACGCCATTTTGGATACTTTTAAGTCTAATAAATCAGAGTTTTAAATCTCATTTTCTATTTTAAGAGTATTTTTGAATTAACACTGTAGTAAACTGTTATTGCTATTTTTTATTTACATTTAAAACTGTAGCTGAAGAGAACCTTAAGGAACAATAATGTGATAGGTGGGAAACTTATTACCTACTAGGCACTGATCCATAACCGGACTACGTTATTTTTATTGGAAAAATTAAAAACGGATTTTGATTTGTCCTATGCGGGAATCGAACTACTACGCCACAGAGACGACCAACAATAACTAATAAGTTCTATCTTTTATTACAAAAAAACTTTATTAATAATAGTAAAAGCAATAAAAGATGGCTATTTAATGGGATAATGTGTATGTTTATTTGTTGTTTAGTTTTGTGGTCGTCATTCAATTTCTACGTCTAAACGAATTAGGAGGGAACTTGACAAGCAGGTACCCATACTGTGACTCATAACGACATAAGTTATTTTGTTTCGTAAAACAAAAAAACTTATGGGAATTAAAATCTAAAATACGGATGAAGCTGCATTAAATAGCTATTAAGTAATAAATACATAGAGTAATCATATAGTCCGTGCTCGTTTTGGTCCTGTATCCGAGTTCAGAAGAGGGAAGGTTTACGTTAAACTTAAATTTTGTCATCATTCTTATTCTTCTATCAAAATCTATTCTATAGATTAAAACTGAAATATGTCCTGAAAAATTTATGGAACAAATACTGGAAAAACTAAATGTAATAATGCAAAACGGTTTTGATGTTGAATTAATAAGAAATTATAGTTTTATGAATATTGAAAAATCAATAGAACGAACACTGGGAAAATTTAATTTAATAATGTAAAATTATTTGAATTTTACATTATTAGGGTTTACTGAATGATCTATAAACCAAACACTGAAAAAATGTAATGATATAAAATGATTTCACTTATGCATTATTAGGATTTTGTGGTTTCAAAAATACTGAAAAAACCCAGAGAACGAATGCTGGAACAATTAAATGTACCTAATGGTATAACATGACTTCAATTTTGCATTATTAGGATCATGTGGTTTTATAATTACTAAGAAATTAATAAAACGAATACTGGGAAAATTATAGAAATGCGAGTTTTTTTTGGCGCCACCGAGAGAAAAGATGGTCGAAGTTTTTTCATAATTATTGAATTTCGTGTTGATATTGAGTGAAATTAGTCAATTTTGGTGGCATTTTGTACGAATTTGTTCAGTGAAAGAGCACAGATGAAATAATCATTAAGAAATTAGCGTATCGTGTATTTCCTCGTTGCCACCAAATCTCATTACATGAGCTTGAGTAAACAGGCCACCGCTTTACCCAAGAGCCTGACATGACTTTCTGACGACTTATGACTGATGACAATGAAAATTAATTGAAATTGATATAAAATTTGTTGCAAATTTCTACTTGATATAATGGCTAAATATTAACGTGAAGGTCAAAACCTAAAGAAAGAAAGAAATAATAATGCAAAGTTATATAAATTTTGCATTATTAGGATTTTGTGGTTTCATAAATACTGAGAAATTTATAAAACTAATACAGGGAAAATTATCAGGATAACGATTTTTTTTAATTTTGCATATTAATGAAAATGTACTCTTAAAAATACTGAGAAATCTACAGAATACTGAGAAAACAACATCTAACGGTCTCGCAAAATAAAACAATATTTCTTATTGAAAATTTTACTCTGGCTTAGACGAGACCACGACAAAATGTACAAGCTGATTAAAAGACGAAGGAAAAACAAAAAAATTAGTCTGCGATGTTAATTAACAATGAACACAAAACAGTCCCACATAAATCTGTTTTCTAAACCAAAATTACTAAAAATAAGAAAGGCCACGCAAGTTCATCGATGTATAATTTATGTGTATGAAAAGATGTAGCAGCTGCGAGGTTTGGTGTACACACGTCAATCAGTAGTATAATGATTGAAGCTTTGTATGTAAACAGAATAGTTTGGTTGACTTATGGTGCAGTTTATACTGGAGCGAGGAACAGACTCCACAAAACAAGCTTCTGAATGTTAGAAACTATGATGGTTTTGAAAATTTCGTAGTAAAAACACGTCAGCTATATGAAAATAAGTTTCTAGTAAATAATATTCACGCCCGTATATTAAAAAATGAATTGCGTTATGTGGCAAAATAATCCTGGTTAACGTTGCTTTTATTAGAAAATTAAAAAAAAAAACCCCAACTCGGAAATCGAACCTGAGATCTCAAGTGGTCAACGAGAAACGTTTCGCCGCTTGAAAATTCACGGACACATTGCGATGTTTTTCAACGACATAACCTTTCATTTACGAACGTTTCGCCGCCAGAACGATTCTATAATGAAAGATTCGACGACCGAACTTTTCCGATGGGAACGATTTTTTTCCAGAACGAATCTTGCACGGGCGAAACAATAGAAACAATCGGTGAAAAGTTCATAAAACTAAACGAATTGAAGCGAAAATATTCAATTTAAGTAAAGAAATCGTTGAGTAAAACTGTTGAAGTTGAATTTTAAAACGAATATTTAAAGTAACTTTTTAAATGTAAAAGGTCTATTATAATTAGAACACCCACGATTAGAAGATAGGTAGCAAACCTGTCCTAAAATTTTCACGTGAAAATTGAAAAATTCATTTTGCCTGCCTAATCGAGCCCGAGTGTATGATGTAGTTAAGGGAAGTTCTAAACCACTAGAGTACAGAGACGATAATCACATACAAATCAATTAGAGCAAATACATTGAACTTGAAGTTAAAATTTAAAGGCTTCGTCGCCTGAAACTGCTTCGTTCGTTAATAACTTAAAATTAATCCGCTTACTAGAACACGTTCTAGAACAATTACTTAATATCTAAATTAAAATTGAGAACGTATTCTGAAACTCGTATTTTCCTTTAATATTTAATAAGGAACTTTTCCAGAACATTAAATTTGATGATAACGTAAAATGAAATAATTGTCTCAGAATCCCTACAGACAGATTTCCTGTTGGTAAGAAATTCACGCCGCCTAGAGACAATAAAGGTGGTACTGGTGCGTTGCCAACCTAAAGCTGGGGCTGGGCCAGGCTTAGGCCTCAAGCAGAAATTTACCGGCTGGGTTATCTACCAAACCGGAACACGTCAACGGTAAGCATTGAGGTTATGGCGGCAGGAACAGGTAAGGCGGTGGTACCAATCCGGACGAGTCGTTACAAAACTCTACCACCTAGTCAGGTGTCACGGTGTTAGTGATGGTAAGCCTACGCTCGCTTTCTACGAGCTGCCTGGAAGGAAGATAATCTATTCAGCAAAGGAGCCTGAAATAACATGGAGTTGTGTTGTATCATTGAAATTTTTTAATTTTTGAAATGATCCTGAACTAGAAATTTAATAATAACGATTTTGGAATGTCTGTTATTTTGATATATTTTTTTTTTCATTTGTCAATTACACACCACAACCTTAATATTAATAGGTAAATATTGCTCGATAGTTTTAGATATTATCAAAACACAATCACCACTTGAAGTGAAACTATTAACCCTCTTTTTGTTGCAACAAAATTAAGGTCACGTTTCAAAACCATTGTGTTATTGACAATGTATTAAAACGTATACTATGACACTTATTATTTGACAAGGTTAGATTAAGGGCATATTCTAGAACAATTTAAGTAATTATGAGACGTATAACTAGCAACGTCTTATTGTACACTATAACTGCATTAAAATTGAATTGAAGAAGTATTCTAGAACTATTACTTATTAAAAACCTAAACTGAATGTTGGGTTTTGAAACAAAAGGTATCTTGATGCCAATTTTTCATTATATTAAATGCAGCACTTGACGAATTTCAGAATTACCCATTGTAAACACAATCAGATACTAAAGAAAGTAATGGGGTGTTCTAGAACATGTATTATGTTAATAATAGAACACAGTAACTTGTTTATCAAAATCTAATTAATTTTTTTTTTCAAAATAAGAATATGTTCTAGAATGGTTCTAAAACAATAACGTAAAATCAGAGACGAGTGCTTATTATCTTGATAACATGATATCAAGGACGTGTTCAAGAACGACTGTAAAGTTATAAGGTAAAATTAAATACGTGTTCTATATTGCATCACATCTTCATATCAGGATGTTGATGACGTGTTCTAGAACAACTTATTAAATAAAATCTTAAAAGACGTCCGAACATAAGGGTGGCGTCGATTCTCCAATGGTGGTGTTTTCTCCAGCGTTGGTCCTGGTTCGCTGAGTGGAATGACCACTTGTCTAAGAAGCTCAGAGGTGAGCTCAGCCTAAAAAATAGTCATTACGTTGATATTATCCTGCGCCATAATGTCCCGGTCCAAGGGGTAAAGTAGCCTGTAGACACAGGGTAGCGACGTACCTGTAGCATCTATGGTCTCTATTAGCCACTGTTGTCTCTTACCATCATGAAATTATCTGGATGCTTGTTCACTGACCTCTAACATAGAAAAACTCGCGGGTTTGCAATTAATGTGGAAGAAGTAAGGCAGGTCTGCAAGTTTCCTGTCATCACCCTGTCGGCACCCGATACTTCCTGCCAATCTTTTAGGAACTTAGTGTGAATATATGTATACGTATGTATGTAATAGTTGCCTGTTTTAGAACATTTAGTCTTTGATGTATAAAAAGAAAGTAAGTAAGTAAGAATTTTGTTCATAATATTGCCAAATACAGATAAAAATGTTAAGACGTGTTCCGGAACACTTTTAATTAAAACTGTAATGGTGATTTTATAACACGTATCAGTCAGAAATAAGAGAAGTGACCGCGGATACGTTTTTAAAATTAGTTGTTTTATTAATAAATTTAGACCAATGCAAGAGTAAAGTGTATATTATAGTGCAATAAAGACTGTGATACAGTTTAAACCTTGAAGCACATTAGTCATTGTCTTAAAAAAATGGAAAATTAATACGAAAAATGCCTTAAAAATTATCTAGAAGGTATCTCGGATTGGTATCGCTTAATTTGACCATCTTACCTATTGTGATTAGAAGGTAGAGTATAATTTTAACTCGTGTCCAATGCCTTAAATCAGCTTGTTGGCCACACTAACAACATATTTGCTGCCTATATATGTGTGTTTGTGCCTAAATATATGTTTTTAAAACCAAAAAAACTATCTGTTTGATTACCTAAATTGAAACTACAAATCCTCTTTTTAAAATTTCCTCTTCCGATAGTCGTGTACAGATTTAATTATTCGCCTAAAATCTTTTACCTAAAATCAAATACATTTTTTCAAAAATAATTAAACATTGCAATATCAAAGATGTACTTTTATTCAGGTTCAAAGGTAGGCTTCACCAGTGACTTAGCCCGCAAACTAAAGTTCTTTAGTTTTCGTTTTCTTTCCGGTGGAACTCGTTAAGGTATAAGGGTAAAAAGCTTGTGCCCTTCTTTGGTCATCGATTACCCGCATGCCAAATTCCTCTTCATTTCTTCATCAATTAGCAAACTTTAAAACTGCCAGATTTTTATTTAAAAAAAGTGTCTTCAGGGCTATATCCTCGAAAATTTAGGCAGAAGCACAACCAGGGCACCCACGACTAGCCGAAGACACTAAGTCCCACAATGTGGCAATAGGTGGCAAGCATATCGCCAACTGGGCACATATCCAATCCCAAGCAACATTTTTTCTTTTTGTTGCCCGACCCGGCATTCGAACCCGGGAACTCACATAGTTAAGTCTAACACCTGAACCGCTACAACACAGAGGCGACAGCATTTTAATTAAAAAATTACCTTCTGTCCGCATAATATGGGTTAAATATTTTTTCTTATCTGTCTATAAGCTGTAGTGTAAGACGTGCGTTGAAATATTTAGGTTTTTAAGCCATTCGATTTGTCTTATAATTATACCTATTAATATCATTATAATTATTTTTACATAATTCAAGATTAAAGAAGACCCACAATGTATGGTTTGAAATAATTTAAAGTGTTTATACGAGCATGTTAAAGTTGTTTAGTTATGTTTTAGATTATCACTCATAATTATATTATTTGCAATATTTTTCACAAATAGAACATGAAAAACTGTCATTGATTAATTATTCATTTGTTTCGATTTTGTTTAAAATTGTAGCGTTTTGAAAATAGTAATGTTTTGGGAATGGAAATTTTAAGTTTCTATAGGTAAGACCCTACCAATGTATATTAGTGGAAACTACTAAACTGTATATTTTGTACTATCATAAGTTTTTAAATCACTCACTGTATATGTTTGTTACATTAACGTACGTAAGTTTGTACCACGGACACGAATGCACCGTCGCAAAGCCGGCGACACACTGACGGACGGTGGACGTCGGATCAACCCCTGGGAACGCCAGCGGAATCATTTATTATTTCACTCATTATTACTCAGGAGCTACGGGATTGTTTTAGGGATGTGTGCGTAAGTGAGACTCAAAGATTTTTAACATTTTTTTATTTTTTTTTCATATTTTTTTTAAGTTTTTGGATGTAATATGTTTAACTTGTGTGTGCCAGTCTGTGGCATCATAACTTTGAACGGATGAACCGATTTCGATGCGGTTTTTTTTAAAGTTGACGTGATCAAGATGGTTCTTAGGCATCGCATGACAGTTTTCTTAGGGGTTATTTTTTTTTTCTTAATTTTATTATTGTTAAATTATTAAATAGCAAACAAGATATCTTGCGTTTTAAGGTATTTATACAACATACCGTTAGTGGAGCGTTACTAATTTGTAACTGAGATTTTTTGATTTTTGGCGTAGGTAAGTTTATTTTTAAAGTGTTTGAAATTTCTTCATGTTTTTCCCACAATAAAGGGTTATATTGAGAATTGACCTGATAATTGTCCAATCATAAGAAGAGTGCTGTTCAGCAACTTGCCCGGGTAGGGATCCACGGTCTTGCACTCTACAGCAATTGACCACAAGTGATCTTATTGGTAAGCGCTTGCCTCTTTCCAGTCTAGCAGAGAAGCATATAGTTTTCTTTTCTACTAATCAAATCCGAGCCATCACAGGTAAAATAATTTTCAAGATTAACGCTCAGTAGAAAAAAACGCATTACCTCTAGGTTTTTTTATTAAAACAGCATCTACACATAAATAAGTGAAACATTTAAAGGGAAATAAACGGTAAGCTCCAAACACATTAATACAGGGATATCTGACAAGCGAGAACATGGTGCCAGCTGCGGGAAAAAGAAGTTGAATAAAGCGAATTTGCTTATCCTTCTTAAATAGTGGCCGATGTAACATATTTCACCAACAAGATCTGGCAAAGCTTTATTTGAATACTTACCTTTTTATATTCGAAGTATCTTCACACCCATATCCGAAAGGGTACGAAGAGGTAGGCAGAGGCACAACCACAACCCACGACTAGCTGAAGACACTTAAGTCCCACAGTGTGATAGGTGGCAAGCCTATCGTGAACTGGGCGTATATCCAATCCCGGGCAACGTTACTTCTATAAGATATTTGAAAATACACATTTTCTATTTTTTTCTGTTGCCCGACGCAGACGTCGAACTCGGAACCTCTGAAAGTCAAGTTCGGCGCCGGACCGCTAGACCACAGAGGCAATACATCTTACAGACACCAAAGAAACAATCAAAGTTAAATAAACATACAAATCCTTCAAAATTAAAGCTAACCCCAAAATAAGCAAGTTATGAGATTGCGTTATGGGTGTTAGTCAAAAATATTAACACATAAAAATAGTTAATAAGTACCAGAACAAATTTAATACAAACACCTAGACCCAGATATGCAAACATGTAGATGTTTTTTTAATCTAATGTTTTAAAGGGTTTTTGAAAGATGTCGTGCCCAATTACACTTTTGTCCATATTATGCAATAAAGACATCTAGATATTCATCACAGAAATTACTCATAGTGTCGCGAATCGTCATTGTTAGTCGATAGTTTTTTTTTATGTTATAGGAAGGCAAACAAGCAGACGGATTTCCTGATGGTAAGAAATTCACCCCGCCTAGAGACACCAAAGATGGTAATGGTGCGTTGCAAACCTGAGGTCAGGATGTTAGGCCTCGAGCAAAAGTAAGTTTACCGGCTACCTTACCCTCTGAACCGGAACACGTCTTGACGTTATGTCGGCAGGATTAAGTAAGGCAGTGGTACCAATCCGAGCGAGTCGCTGCGAAACTCTACCACCTAGTCAGATGTCACGGTGTTAGTGATGATAAGCCTACGCTACGAGATGGCCTGGCAAGAAAGGCAGATGGTCTATTCTGCAAAGGAGCCCGGACCAACACGGGGACAAGACGTGTGCTCTAACCCCTCGACCAAGGAGGTGTTCAAATTAAAGGTATATTATAAGTGATTGTTGTTCTGTGGCCGGGATGTTTAAGGGGCCATGTATGCTAAAATACGTCAGCAATATACTGTATTTTTCATTCAAAGCAATTATGGATCTTGGCGACAAAAATGCACAAGATTAACATTAACATGCTTTATAAGACTAGTGTTTCCAAAACACGATTGATTTTACTTTGCTCGATAGAAAAAAATCAAAAATTTAACCCTTTTTTGAAAGCAAAACCCATTTGTCTACTTCAATTATGAAAATATCGACTCCAGATTTAACATAAACATAGATAAGTATTATACCTAAAAGATAACTGTTTCAGTTTTATTTTCAAATTACGCACACGCACGCACGCACACGCACGCACACGCACGCACACGCACGCACACGCACGCACACGCACGCACACGCACGCGCACGCACGCGCACGCACGCGCACGTACGCGCACGCACGCGCACCCACGCGCACCCACGCGCACGTACGCACGCACGCACACACACACACACACACACACACACACACACACACACATACATACAATTCGGAGATTAAAAAAGGTTCATTTCTCATTCAAAGACAGATCGGTACAGATTTGATAAAATATTGGAATGAGAGATTAGAAAATGTGATTTTATCAATGGATTACCTTTTTCTTTTTGTTTTGACTGGTATTTTGTCTAAGTTAAATTAAACCCACTTAAACAAAAGTTGACAAGGTTCAATATTGAACATTGGTTATTACAAGAGATTAGTAAATAGGTATATTGTCTTTGGTTATTACTCAACTTATTCAGGCATTATTAAATATATGAAGACCTTGCTTGCGTCTATGGCATTTGTCCATTACATTTTCCCCTTATTTAAATGTAGTTATTTGACCGGGTTTGATGAAATATCACTTTTAATGTTATTATTAAAACACAGCCTAGTTAAGTTCTAGTTTATTAACCCAATGTTTTAATTTTCAATTTTGAAGTGAAGCTTCCTTAGCGGCGTTGCGCATTTTTTTGGAATAGGTAAAAACTTCCAAACTCGCGTGACCTAATCGAAAATTCGTAAAACGGCGCAGGGCGCTTGCGCGAATGTTCGTATTGTCATGTTTGTGTACGACAGCGCAGTAAATAAATATTGTATTCTATCACATAAATGACAGTACTTTCATACTGTAATTAAATCAATTCGTGCAAAATTATTTCCTAACCATCATACCAACCAACCACCAACGTTAATTCTCAAGTTTTCACTTTTACCGGCACTCCCGGAGTGCAAAACGTCGTTTTTTATAATGAAAACACTATCACGATCCCGAATAATTTGTAAATGCGAATGTTAGTTTGTTTGTTACACTTTCACAAACTACTTAATCAATCATTGTGAAACTTTATACACATGTTTTTGTAGGTATTAAAAGTATCATAACATTTTTAACGACTTTTTAACGAAATGCGAGCGAAGCCACGATTTAAAGCAAGTAAAATATAATCCCTTTCACAGGAATGATAAGCCAAGACACAGATATGTATCCTGAATAAAATTTGTCCTTTCTTTTATAATCGCCCTAATAAAATATCTCAATATTATCTGGAATAATAGTTTTCATGTTTCGTGCGTACAGTCTAGAAACGAAGTTTCTTAAAATTATTAATCCAATTTCTACCATATCACAAAGAATCTAAGTTCATAATTACTTAAGGATTGAGAACTTCAACGGTTATGATCCAGAAATGTAATTGGCCTTCATTATTATCAAGTTGAATATACTTTTTGTAGAATCAGTCTTTCTAAAGTTATTTTAACTGTTGAGAGATTAGAAAATACCTTCTAATCTTGAAATATAAAGAAAGAAGAAAGAAAGAAATTATTTATTTGCGGAATATGTGTGTCAATGAGATGTTATATCATTTACAAACATATTCCGCAAATAAATTTTGCGAAATATCTGTGTAAATATTTTTGTGTGCATTTTAATATAAAAAAAAATATTACTTAACGTACACTTTAACTTTCAAGCCAATTATTTATATTTATAAGTAGTTTAATAATTTGAAAAATGAAAATTTAAATTTATTTGCTAAAAATGTGTGTGTTAAATAAAGAAATTTGACTAGAGGGTACTTTATGTTCCGAAGAATTATTATCTAAATTTTATTCCGTTTACTAAAAAGGATTTTCGCGGGAAAGAGAAGAAGACAAAATTGATACATGGCTATAATTCATAATCGCGCAATCTCATTTTATTTGTCCTTTTTCTATTTGATAATTTATGTTTGACACATCGTCCTGAAAATATTTACGCGACACATATTTCGCAGTTTACGAAATAACTGACATAAAACTCACAGCGTGACTGGTAGAAATAAGTTTTATAACTTGAAATCCAGAATATGCAAGAACATTTAAACATTTATGTTATATTAAGATAGTTTCATCATACATCCATTCATAATATCTTCACGGCAAGTCCCTTAATAGGTGAGCAGAGAGTGTTGAGAGCCAAGTATCACGATTTTTAGAAACACTTTGTAGCTTGTTTCACATTTATTACTCTTTTCATAAGAAATAAATATATGTACGTATACTAGCCGACCTAGCGAACTTCCCATCGCTTGACACTAGGTAGGTACTAACAGTTTGTGTAGTGGAAAATTGGGGTTTTTCCTATTTTCACTGCAATTTTCCAGGTTTTCTCTTTATAAGAACTTTCTCCTCTCAATAACTAACACAACAAAAAAGAACCAGCAAAATCAGTTCACTCATTCTAGCATGATGCAATGACCACGAGAAATAAGGATTCATTTTAACCGTTTTCAAAAAAACTAGGAGGTTTCTAAACCGATTTACATAATCCTTATTTTGTTTGAAGCGGAATAGTTTCGAATTGGCCCCATAAAAATTAGATTCAGGTACATCCATTACTTTTTATTTTATGAGCATTTTTTATCTACTTTCACCTATCCCGATGCTTATTTTTAAAAAAAATAAATCATATCAGCAGTACACTTCAAAGTATTAAATAAGAATAATTACGTTACTAAAAACTGACTTCAAAACTAAAAAGTAAAATTAAATAATAAAGTTTTAGTATTAGCTATATACACCTATTATTTATATGTGCCGTTAACAAATGTAATGATTAAATTATAAGTGAGTATTAAATTGGTTTAGCACCGACTTCAGACCAATTAGTAAATAGCAAATATAATTAATAGTAGGTTGTATTTAATAATCAATATTAAATCTTTATTATTTTTTAAATTTTAGTTTTGAAGTCGGTTTTATTAGCGTAGTTATTTTTATTGACGATTTTTATTTTACTAACGAACGGGCTCACCTATCCAAACCCAATGTTTAGGCTTTGTTCGGACTATTTAGTAGATGGTTTATGTGAAGTTTGAATAAAATCGGTAGACCGGTTCTTCATTTATCACATTTTTTGTAACAAATGAATTCAATAAATAGCGGATCATTTTGTAATGCGTGTTTTTCAGTCAAATTGAAACTTTTTTCAGATAGGGATTGTACTGTCATATTAAAAAAAAAATTAGTTGTTTTTTTCTTTTTTTGTTTTGTTATGCCATTAATGCGGTCATACACGTAGCGAAGCACGTACCGGACTGCCAGTGTACTGCTTCGCTACAGTTATGGACATATGTATGGCAAATTATTGCGTTTGACAGATATTCAATAACAGTTCGTAACAGAAATTCTATAAAACGGAATCAAATTTAAAATAATCTGAAACACAGATATAATTTATATTAGATTAATGCCCGGCCGGAAATCGAACTATATTTGTGTAGGTTGCATTAGGCATTAGACGCCCAAGTCGAGGAAATTACGCCAAAAGACCAACTTTAATGTATAATACAGTTTTATTACGATTTCTTTGTGTGTAGAGGTTAATTCGTTTGTAATGAACACACAAGTTCTGTAATTCCAATTCCCATTGGACGTTATTATTTTCGAGTAAACTCAGCATGTTGCTGATTGGCTAATGGTTTTTAAGGTTCTGTATATTATGTTTCTCTAGAGAAATTATAGTACAGAAATATAAATATATTTTCAGCACTTGAGAAATAAATTGCTTCATAGTCATATAATATGTTTATACATTATAATCAACATCTATGCTTATAATAAAATTGAGCAAGAGTGAATTTTATGTATTGAAAATAATTTGTAATCATCTTAAATTTATAAAATTTTAATAACTGCAACAAAATCTATATGTACGTAATGTATCTAAAAACCATCTTCATAAGGTCAGCTTTTGGACAAAAATCTGCATCGACATGTGATTTATATAATTTGTTGTTTGTGATTAATCTTTTTACGGTATTACATCTTCACGCCCATACATACATATCTTCACGACAAGTCCCTTACGTGGTATGCAAAGAGTATCGAGAGTCAGACCTCATTATCCTGATAAACCTGTCTAGCTTCTGTCACAATCACTGCCCTTTTCATAAAAACATGCCCGTTTCGAAAATTCTTGACACCACCCTCGGATAAATCCGAGTAATCTGATCGTGGAATGTCAACCTTGGTCTCCCAGGGTACCTATATCCATCCAAATTCGCATTGTATACCTGCTTTTAACGATATTGAATGGCAATTAAGCAGAAAATATAACAAGGATAAAATTCGTAGTGATTGTTTCCGCCTGAGTCAGTACGCTCTTTTGTTTCTCATGAGCTATGAGTCACCTTGTACATATTTCACAAATGCACGCATAGTTCATTATTTTGTTGCGGGGTTCTTATAAAACTATGATATATCCTTACATTGTCCTAGAAGTAAAAAAAATACAATAGAACATCGTTCAAAATTAAACATTGGTAATGAATATGGTGTTTATTTAGATGAGGATTAATTTAATTTTTATAAAAATGCCTTCGCAAATAATAAAATTATTTTGAACTTCTATTAATCATAATAAAAAGGTTTAAAGTGAGTCAACCCTGAAAGGTTCTATGCGATTGCCGACTTTTTTGAATAGAGGTAATTTTTATACCAACTACATTTATATGTCTTTATAACGACATCATTTTTTTGTTACTATGACGTTTATATAGCTTAGGCACTCAATGGAAGTTTCAAAATGGAATATTTTGAGTTTAGCGGAGGATCCTGGAAATTCTAATTATGATAGCGTGTTTGATTAGTACTTTGTCTCCGGCCCTTGATAAGTATGTGAAGTTTCTATAAAATACGCGATCTTTTAAATTCAATGAAAGACACATTCTAAGATTCCATTACAAAGATACATAGATACCAACTGAGTAAATAAAAGCGTCTTAAAAATATATCAAACTAACATATCTAAAGAAGACTTTGTATTCTGTCCGAGTAAGAATTTATCTGTATGAATATTGAATAGTTTCAGTAATATCGTGTCCTCAATACGAAATGATTACCGTATTCCATATCCAATATGAACGATTCATACAGATTATAAAATTTGAATATAAATTTTCCATATGAAGTGATCTGGACAAAAGTTTTAGAGGTTCCGTATGAATTTAAATATTTAATATTTGAAATGAAGGGCCTAGTAATAAGTGTGATAGTAGTAGTAGTTACAATAGCGAATACAGAATAACCGCACTACTAAAAGATATTATCCCTGAATTCTCGAAATCTGAACTCATAATAAAATTAAAATATCTTATAACACGCCATGTTGTTAATCGATTGTAAAAATGTACGAACTTATTAATTCAACTGTTTGTTCTTTTCTTAGTATGATACTACAAGATTACTCGTCCAATACTTACCCGTTTTTGATGATTCCTATATACAAAGGCAGGTCATGATTCTAAAGTATTTTCATATAAATTTATCATAATCCGACAAGTTTGTATAAGATGTGCATAATCATATACAAATTTTCATGTTACTTTGACGACAGCATCGACGGTCATAGTGGTCGTAATAGGATATTACTAAATTTGTGTGGGATCATCTCGGAATCATAGCTATCTTTCAAAGGAAGAATTATCAAATTGACAATAATAACTCCTTGTTCACATAATATAGGAATTACAGTATTATGGTCGAGATTATCTCCGTAAGAGATACTTCTACCAGCTGACCTGTGAAAAGGAAAAACAAATTACGAAAATAGCTTGGTGTTCAATATAATAAGAAATAAATTCGAAATTTGAAATCCATTTACAAAAACAATTTTAAAAAAATATGATTTTAAGCCTCTTGTAACAAATCAGCCATGGTTTTTAATTTCATGAATTAATTTTTGCCAGATGATATTTTTCTAACTCGAGGCTTGGGTTTTTAATATATTATCGAATTGAAAGATATGAAGTTCCTAGTAAAGAAACTTACACCATATATTCAAAGGTATATTTACCACCTTTTGTAGATCAACTTATTTTGCCAATAATCTCATAAAACGTCTCTAGTATCAATTGATGTTGTGACTAATACTGTGACATATACTAATGTTTTTCCCCGTATCGTTTCTGTACCTATACCTAATGTGCTCACTATTGTCATGGTCAGGCTCAGAGATGCAAACATCTCAAATGGGCTACGTACATTTAACATTCTGGGCGAAAATAAGGACTTTATAATCACCAGGAAATTTATCAATAAAAAGCGAAATCCGTGTCTGGGTATTATACATATACCTACTAAACTAGATATGGAAGCACGAAACCAGGATAAACAACATTCAAACACATTTCTACATGATAGTATTACTGGGAACAAACGGTCCAGTTAAAAACACAATAGCTACAAACAACATGCTTGTCGAGTCGGTAGCTGGTACTGAAAATCAGTATTAAAATATTCTTACTGAATTATGTATTACTTCACATTTCCATACATATACACGTACCTCTTTTTAATGTTTTTGAAACTACGTAATTGACAGTGATCGAATTTCCAACGTGTTTGTTACCTATTCAACAATGGTGGTAAATAGTTTACTAAACCAATTTAAAGTTATCGCTGTCTTATTTTAACTATGTCCATAGAGAGATAAATAATAGGTTTCGTACTTTCAGATTAGTTTGTATACGATATTTGTAAAAGCTTTTAATCAATTCCTCGGAAAACATGTATTAAAAACGTCAAAATTTGACATATTGGACTAACTTGACATATTTAAAATGTTCGATCTTTTTCCTTCTTGTTTTTTTTGAAAAAATGTAGCATAAGCCGAAATATGATTAGTTTTATTCTATTTATCACTATTTAACTCCAGATTTTAACGATTTTTATAAGAATTGCAAAGACATTATAAGTTAAATTCAGAATCCATTTTGCTAATTATTTATATTTCGATTTTTGTGTAAAAATTTGATTTGGACACTTCAAAAAAAGCATTCTAGTGAAAAAAATATCGCCTCAGATATTGCGAAAATCTTTGGAAGTTATCCATTTCCTAATACATTTTCTTTCGATTTACATTTCAGTCATTATTGCATTGCGGACCTCTAAAAGCAAGGAAAGATAGGTACAATTTACTCAGCGACCGTTCGTAGCTTACAAAGCACTCGCTTCGGAACTTACAGAATCGATTTAATATAAATTGCCATTTTTACGCCATTTTCTTTAGAAAACTCTGAGTTTTAAACGTCGGGATAGGTTGGGTTAGCTCTACACATATAACCGTAAGAGACTTAAGTCTGTGTATTGAGTGTATTTTAGAAAAAATCTAATTTTTTCGCAAGAACTAATTTTCTTCTCTTCTTACGTTTGAAGTGACGTGACAACTTGAACGAATAGACTGATTTCTATACGGATTTTTGAAGTGAAAACTTCTTTAGCGACGTTGCACACTTTTTTTTGAAAGGATAAAAACTTCTCAACTCGCGTCAGAACACGTGACCTGATCGAAAATTCGTAAGACGGCTCAGTGCACTTGCGCAAATAAGACGGCGCAGGGCGCTTCGCGAATGTTCGTGTTGTCATGTTTGTGTACGATAGCGCAATAAATGAATATTGTATTCTACCACATAAATGATAGTACTGTCATATTGATAATTAAAGCAATTCGTGCAAAATTATTCCCTAACCATTCCAAAATATCAAAAATGCACTACGTTAATATTTAAGTTTTCACCTTTGCTTGCATTCCCGGAGTGCAAGCTGTCATTTTTTTATTTGAAAACTGGTTTGGTCGAAATGGTTCATAAGGTTTCGTCGAGGATTACTGAAACTTTTTAATTTTAGTTTTAATACTAAAAGACTAAATAGCTTTAGCAGCTACGCTTGCATGATTTCAAAAAAGTATATTAAACGATCGTATCTCTGAAAAAAAAGGTATCTTGACGCCCATATCCCGGAAAGGGACACTTTTCAAATCGAATAGGTAAACAGTATAAAATTTTTAGGATTAACATTAAATAGTAATTTGTCATGGAAAATGCATATCGACTTATTGTGTAAAAAAATTAATCAGTTTACATTTGCGCTTCGTTTATTGACAAAAATAGGAAGTAAAAAGGTGGTCTTAACTGCGTATAATGGCTTTGTTTCATCGATAATTCGCTTTGGCATAGTATTTTGGGGCAATTCAGTAAATAAAGATATTCCTTTTAGATCTCAGAAGAAATGCATTAGATCTATTTTTGGTCTATTCAAACAGACAGTTGCAAACCTTTTTTTCAAAGGCATGGCATCTTAATAGTGCCTTCATTATATAGGTACATATGAAGCTGTAACATTTGTAAAGGGAAATGTAGATCTGTTTACATTTTTAAAAGGAAGAGATAATAACAAGGGGAAAATACAATATGAAACTAGCCTGTCTGTCTGACTAGCCGAAGACACTAATCCCACAGTGTGATAGGTGGCAAACCTATCGCCAACCGGGCACATATCCAATCCCGAGCAACATTTTTTTTTAGAAAATTGGAAATACCACATTTTGTTTTTGTTGCCTGACCCGGGACTCCAACCCGGGACCTCATGAAGTCAAATCCAACACTTGAACCGCTAGACCACAGAGGAGAGTTTTAATACTAAAAGACTGAATAGATTTTCAGTCATTAATCAATTATAGGCAAGATTACATTCGCGTCTGTGGTCTAGTGGTTCAGGTGTTGGACTTGACTGCATGAGGTCCCGGGTACGAATGAATCCCGGGTCGGGCAACAAAAAGAAAATTTGGGAAAAAAATGTTGCTCGGTATTGGATATGTGCTCGGATGGCCATAGGCTTGCCACCTATAACAATGTGGTACTTAGTGTCTTCGGCTAGTCGTGGGTGCCCTGCCTCTACCTACCACTTTAAATTCAGTGTGATCGCAGCAGAGAAAGAGGTAAGGAGACAGACTGATAAATATTCTAAAAATGCTCAAAACGTGTTCTGTTGATAATTTTGTGTAGATAGATGTTCACGCTGCTTAGAGACATCGAAGGTGCTAATGGTGAGTTGCCAACCTGAGACCGGGATGTTAGGCCTCGAGCAAAAGTAAGTTTACCGGCTACCTTACCTTCCGAACCGGATCACGTCAACGGCAAGCATTGGACGTTATGGCGGCAGGAATAGGTAAGGCGGTGGTACCAACGCCAGGCGAGCCGCTGCGAAACTGTACCACCGAGTAGGATGTCACGGTGTGACGGTAACTCTATGCTCACCTTTAACGAGCTGCCTGGCATGAAGGCAAATGGTCTATTCTGAAAGGGAGCCCGAACCAACATGGGGATAACAGGTGTGTATTATTATATTTTACTTTTTTTGTT
Organism: Calephelis virginiensis; assembly: GCA_002245475.1. Classification (NCBI taxonomy): domain Eukaryota; kingdom Metazoa; phylum Arthropoda; class Insecta; order Lepidoptera; family Riodinidae; genus Calephelis; species Calephelis virginiensis. The sequence continues at coordinate 2,029,286 of NJDC01000727.1, read as the reverse complement.
TTTTTTTTATCTTGTATCTAAAATAACAACATGGCTTTCCTGATGGCACCATCTATAAAAAAAAAAAAACAAATCAACGTTACGTTGTCTGTGCAGCATGTAGCCTAAGTTGTTTGAAAGCGACATCACTGACTAATGGACGCTGAAAGCTTTCGGAATTGATTCCCAACAAAATTATGGATCCCTTTCGCGATATCACAAAGGAGTCATGTTTCAAAATTGTTTATGCAACATATTTTGATGGGGTCCTTGATAAACTGATTTTAATGTAATCGTGAACTTTGTTTAAAATTGTTTGAATTAGTATTTATATTATTAGTTACCCCGTGTTGGTCCGGGCTGTGTGCTGTGTCCAGGCAGCTAGCAAAAGGCGAACATAGGCTTACCGTCACTAACACCGTGACATCCTACTAGGTGGTAGAATTTCGCAGCGACTCGCCGGAATCGGTACCACCGCTTTACCTATTACTGCCACCATAACGTCCAATGCTTGTCGTTGACGTGTTCCGGGTCGAAGGGTAAGGTAGCCTGTAAACTTACCTTTCCTCGATTCCAAACGTCTCGGTCTCAGATTCGCAACGCACCATTACGACCTTTGGTGTCTCTAGGCGGCGTGAACTTCTTACCATCAGGAAATCCGCCTGTTTGTTTGCCTTCCATTGTCATAAAAATAAAAAAATAAGGTAGGAAAGCGCTGTGCTTGGGTAAATTTCTACATATTTTAAGGTGTCCTTAACGATAAAGAAAGAAATTATAAAATTTCGCCACAGGCATTCTCAGTAGCTCAAATGAATAGAGCATTCGTCGGCTTGAGACGAAAGAGGTTCAAAGCCTGCCCAAGGTGAATTTTTTATTTCTTTGAAATATGTAGTTGGAAGGTGTTTGACAAGTACGTGAGTCAGTGTTAGTACCTTTTCGACCTCTTTTCACCTGGTGGGACGTAGAGAGGACTTAGTTCATCCCCCTCTCCCATTCTCGTATCTCAAGTCTCTTACCCTCCGCATAGAAATATGAACACTTTTGCGTTTCATTTAATATTTTATACGATTTATAAATTTTTTTTCGTTGTTTTTTAGTAAATAACTTGCGGGAAAACTTATTGTCTATCTTCGGCTAGTCGTGGGCGTCCTGGTTGTGCCTCTGCCTAGCTCTTCGGGGATAGAGGCGTGAAGATACTTACTTACTTAATTCCAGAAACTTTGTCATGCACTTGTAAAGCTTAATTATATACGAATTGACCACTAATTAAAAAAATTGTCCAAAAAGTCACGTCAAAATTGCAATAGAATTTAATATCCATATAACCATTTAAATAATATAGTTGATCAAACGAAGTTATTATAAAAAAAAATATTAATTGTTAACAAATATATTATACTATAGTTCCCGGCTTCACATGTTCTATAAAGTCATTTAGTTCTTCTGAAGAAACCTGTTGCGATACCATAGTAAATTGTACTCGATATCCTTGCTATAGGTCCAATCTATTTCCATTCTAAAATTGATTAACATTTGTTCAGCCGGTCTTACGTGAAACCGGAACAAACAAAAAAACAGGATGGAGAATCTTTGATCTGAACATAATAATATACTTTCGCATTTGTTGCATTAACAGAGACTTTTGAAATCTAAAACACTTATTTGATAACTAGTTTTATAGCGTTGTCGATAATGGTTGTTAAAAGCTTTCTGAATCGATTCCCAACTAATTTATGGATCCCTTTACTCGATTGTACAATTAGGTGCATGTTATCGAAAGTTCACATATACACACATATTTTGCTACTTAATTTGCCTGACTGACTGTGGATGCCCTGGTTCTATTCCTGCCTTTATCTTCGGGGATATGGACGTAAAGGTTGCCTTTACCCGATGATGTAATTAGATGCATGTGTTCAACAGGTCACATATACATATATATTTTGCTACTTAATTTGCCTGACTGACTGTAGATGCCCTGGTCGTATGTCTATCTTTATCTTTGGGAGTTCCTAAATACTTACATTTTTAGACTGTTAGAATTTCTTTATGCTTACTTAATTATTTTTTACAATTATTATAAGTAGTACTCTGCCTTAATTGTAAAGGACTTGGCGTGAAGATATAAGAATTAATATAAGTAGTAAATCGCTTCAGTGGTCTAGCAGTGTTGGCGTTAACTAAGTGAGGTTCAGGGTTGGATTCCCGGGTTAGAAAACTGGAAATGTGCTTTAAAATTTTGCAACGAAAATATGTTACCCGTTTTTGATACGTGTCGGTTAGCACTTATCACTGTATGGAACCTAAGCTGTACCTTTGGCTAATTGTGGGTGGCGTAAAATAGTCTTCATGCCCATATGCGTAAAGACTATTTTTTTCGATAAACATGTTTATACAAGACATCGAAATATTCCAGCTTCAGGTTGGTTACGCAGTATTAACATTTTTGTGACCATGACATACTCGTTAGTCATGGGGATAGCGCGTCACGAACCAGTCATGAAGTTCGAGTTTGATTCCCGACAGGAGAAGGCTATTGTGTCGTCTAGATATCTATACTTCTGGGTCTGGTCGGGGTATTTAATTATTACAATTCTCCCCATTGTTTTATAAGGTCCTCAGTATAGAAAAGACCATCTAACTTTCTCCTAGGCAACTTGTAAGAAGCGGGCACAGGTTTAATAGGCTATTACTAACAAGACCACAGGCGTAGTGTTCTGTACTAGCCCTGATAGGGATCGACCGCCTCGCCTATTCCTGGCGCAATGCAATAAATAATACAATATTACCTACTAAATTCCAAATATCGCATCTGTGGTTTAGCGGTCCGGCGTCGGACTTGACTTCTTAAGGTCCCGGGTTCGATCCCCGGGTGGGGCAACAAAAAAATAAGAAATGTGTATGTTCCATTTTCTAATAGAAGTAATATATTCTGGGCGTATTAGATATGTGCCCGGATGACGATAGGATTGCCACCAATCACATTGTGGGACTTAGTGTCTTCGGCTAGTCGTGGGAGGTCTAGTTGTGCATCTGCGTACTCACGGGGATATCTTTTAACTATTTCATGTACTTGTAATTGGTCAATAATTAAAAAAAACGTCCGCCGAAGCCATGTCAAGATTGTGATAAAATTTAATATCCATGTAACCATCTAAATTAAGAAGTCCATCAAAATAAAAAAAAATACCACCTTTTCAAATATTTCTTTTAGGTTAATTTGCCCCTTTCTGGAGCCGGCTAAGACCTTTAGGAAATGCTGCCATGTATTCCGTACACAAATAAATTCTTTTTAGCAGTCATAAGTCATTCCAGCTCATAAGTCGCAAGTCATAGGTCATAGGTCTAAGACATAAAATAATTTATATCGTGTCGCCAGATTCTTAAAACATATTTCTTATTGAAAAGGTCCTCACAATTTGTCCAGTATACTTAGCTCGACATTCCAATTTATACACCCCAAAACGCGTCATTTTTAAAGTTAGGTTTCTCTTTTACTCTATAAATACAGATATATAATTTTTTTTTTGTTCTTAAATTAAGTGTAATTAGTTTAAATATTTTAAGGGAGAAGGATAATTTTTCTTCAACTTTCGCATTTATAACATAGGGATGACGCAAAATATTCCACGCAGTGTATGCAGTGATTTAATAACTTAACAGTAATAAACGTATGACATAGCAGCTCTTTTACAATACAATTTTATGATTCATATATATGACTCCACATTTAAATTTTATATAGAGGTATGTGATAAAACACAGTCGAACATAGAAGGGACGGGCACCATCAAAACGCTTACCTTATAGAGAAATCGTTCGCTTAAGTAAAACAATTGCTAGTAGTTACAGGTTAGGCTGTTAGTGGTAATCCAGTTATAGGCTACTGGATTATTATTAGTACATTTAGAAAAATAGATGGTAGAGAGCAGAACAGCAACTAAACCAGAGGTGGGTTCCACAACTTTTGCCTAACATTTCAAACACAATATCTTGCTTGTCATTTTCGTGTCAAGTCTTTATTGTGATTGTTCTTTGTTTGTTTTTCCCATACTCTAACATCACGGTAGTACCTGAACCAGTACTAGTACTTGCAGCTGTGTCCTAAGATTTCGTCCATACGATGGCGTTGTAACACACCGTAGTAGGTATTATCTACAAGTTGTCAAAGCAACGTTGGGTTCTAAAAAAATCTGTTAGGTTCCGATTAGATTTATTAACTAGACCTTATTTTTAATGCTATTTTTGGAATATTGTTATTTAGTAAATAACAACCTTTGATTGTACTTGATGGAGTAGCCTTACCGGCGGCACCAGCCTTGTCTATATACAAACGAAACATTTAAGTATATTAAAACTGTCCGAAGCAGAGCTCTGGAGTTATTGTTTCGAATCCACTGTGTTTTTAAAATTAAAACGGCTCGCAGCTGTCGCCGGCGAGAAGGGACCTTCATTTAGATATTCTGATATTTTTATGTAATGACATAAATTATATTTTTATAATATAAAGAAAGAAATTATTAATAACTGATTCACAAGACATAACATGAAAAACTTAATAAAAACTAAACAAAAGGAGTTTTAGACATAATAAAAAATTACAAATAATTATTAATAAATTATGGCACACGTCGTCTAAGCGAAAATAACGAGCCTTACCACTTGATTACTTTATATAGACTAGTGGTCGCCCATTGGTCGAAATTCGATCATAATAAATTTTAATATCTTGTGATAAGAACGACATCTTAATTTTTCAAGACCAACTACTTCTTTCCAAACTTTTTAGTGAGCCACCTGTGATCTTTTATTGTTATCATCAATATATTTGTTTGTGTGTGTCAAATGCATGGTAGTGTGGGTAATGTTTTATTTATTGATTTAATGTAATTTATAAGCATTGTTATTGAAAAAAATTAGCGTTCTGCACTTTTCCTACACATTAACTATAAGTGTGCCAAATTTCATACTCCTCCGAATGCCCAATTTTCGTAAAAAGGGGTCCAAACCTTTGACATCACGTATTAATTTATAGATTTGTTAGTACTAATCATGAAGCTATATTACATTTTATATATATCTCTCTCTCTGTGGTCTAGCGGTCCAAGTGCTGGACTTGACTTCACGAGGTCCCGGGTTCGAATCCCGGGTAGGGCAACAAAAATAAAATGTGATATTTCCAATTTTCTAATAAAAAAGTTGCTAGGAATTGGATATGTGCGCGTTTGGCGATAGGCTTGCCACCTATCACATTGTGGGAGTCTTCGGCTAGTCGTAAGTGCCCTGGTTGTGCCACTGCCTGCACCTTCGGGGATATGGACGTAAATATAGGTACATTATATTACTATTGGAGGTTACACTGCTAGAAAAGACTTGACGTCATTTCCAAATATTGCTAACTCACTCTTATTTACTGACCTCTCTTTCTGAGAATCTTATCAATCAAGAAAGTAAAAACGAAACAGTCAGTTAGAGTGAGTTAGCAACATTTCTGGTGGAAGTCTGGACGGTAGGGTAGGCGGTAGACTTGCACAATAGGCCTTTCATCCTGTCCTCAAGACAGCGACACACCTGTAACATCTATGGAGTCTGTAGGCCACAATTACCTCTCACTATTAGGAGAGCAATGTGCTTGCTCTGAACTTTCAAATAAAAAAAACTACGAACGAACTTGTATACGTAAAAACAATAGTGGGGTCTGTCAATTTAGCTAAGATAAACTCCCAATTAATCACCTAATTACCTACTAACTGAGATATTGGATATTTTAACCTTGTTATCGGTTCTCTTCATTTGACAGTTACAGTTAGCAGCAACTGACAAGTGACAACATTATATCACTTCAGTATGACTTTTCCCTCACATCTTTAATGTAAAAAATCTCAGTCGTTGAAAGCCGTTTAAAATCTGTCAAGTATTTTATAATAAGTAAAAAGGCTGGAATATGACAATTTTATTTTAGAGATAAAAAATGTTGTCTAAGAAATTATATTTTCATAGTTTTTCAAGGTAAAAAATAAAAGTTTCATTCATTAATAGCTAATTGTTTACATGGTAGTCCGCCCAAATAATTTACGCTATCGCATAAAAACTTCATCGCCTGTGTTTTATTTATACTTGTTACTACTACGTGGTTGTCTTTTAATATCTTGTAGACTAAGTACCTTCTTATGAGTTAATGCCACCACAACGTCATTGCTCGCCATATTTTGGTCTGACAGGTCAAGTATCTAGCTATTATTTACAAAAGAGGCTTGAGGCTAAATGTTGACCAACATGTGTTTCTAATCAAAACCACGTGCTCTTTGCTTATATATATAAAATATAACCCACAAAATATACAGGTATTTCAAAGTGAGATTTCAAGTCAGGGTGCTAGATTCGCTTTGCATTATTTCGTGCTTATCCCAACGTTACTTTATAGAAGAGAGAATTGAGTGTGTTAGAGATATTAGAATGAATGCGGTCGAAATGCGAGCGCTACGGAAAATCTGTGGTATAGCGCTTGTTAATTGCATTCGCAACAGTGAGATCTGACGAAGAGTAGGATTAAAAGAAACTGTTGGTGTTAAAATTAGGAAAGGAAAGAATGGCAAGTGAAAGATTGACAAAACTTACATACAATGCGAATGTGAAGGGATCGGGGAGACCTAGGTTTACATCAAACCGCCTCGGATTTTATCCGAAGGTGTTGTCAAGAATTTCTGAAACCGACTGGTTTGTATTAAAAGAGCGGTGAATGTGATTGACGCTAAGCAGGGTTCAAGTATCGTGAAATTTGGCCCTCAATAGTATTTACCTACCTGTCAGAGACTTGGCGTGATGACATATATATATATAAAAAAATACAATCATAACTCTTAAATAGTACTTATATAATTAAAAAAATAAACTCTTTTATAAAGTAGGTAGATGATGTAGGTAGTGGTAGGTAAGACTTATATAAACGCAACAATGTATAGACGATAAAACACCTAGGGGTTAAGCTAAGAAAAATATACATATATTTTATAATAGTATGTTTTATTATTTATTATTCATTATTATTACCATTACTTTTTTTATTTGTTTTTTAATTTATTGTTGACATTTTTAAAGTGTTTGAGTTTAATTTAAATTACTGCATATTTTAATTTATTTAAATTAGCAAATATGCATTTACATTTAAGTGATACATTGACATTGATACATCATGTTTTTGGAATAACAATAATTATTTTTTAAGATTGATAGGTTATTTATATTCTCACCCTATAATTTTAATTACAATCATTAGTTTATCGTGACATCTTACAATTAATAAATAAAAATACAAATAAATAATTTATTTTTCCTCATAAATAAAAAAAATAATTTTATCATGATTTTCTGACGAATGCTTATATCATTAAAACACACAACTAATTATCATACATGTGTTAATTTATATATTTTCCCTTATTTTTGGGGACACAAAATTGTAATATACGTTGTATCACTTAACATCCTGTTAATAATGTAAAACTGTTCAAATGATAATTGTTAAGTTGTGCCTTAAGTTTATTCTGTGATATAAAATTTTGCGTTTGGACAACATTGTTTATGTAACATCGACTTTTTAAATGCAAGATGCCTTACCTATAAAATAAATATAATCTGAGTTTGAGTATGATATGAGAAAAAATCTATTAAGCCACCACTCGGTTGGAGTAATCAGTGTCCGTACTTGTGTGCGTAATCGTGGCAATTGAGTTGTCAGAAATTTTCCAATCCATATCACGAACGACGCCTGTTAGAATATTGACAGCTCTTATGTTAAATATAGATCGGCCCTCTAGTGCAGACCTTTCACACGCGACGGTCTTACAACAAATCTTTATAATATTAATACGTAAAGCAAAAACTTTGAACCCCTTTTTACGAAAATTGCGTTGACAGAGAAGAATGAAATTTGGCACACTTATAGTTTATAAGTAGGAGAAGTGCAGAACGCTAATATTTTTCAATAATAATGCTTATAGAACGCATTAAATCAAAAAAATAAGACATTACACATACTACCATGCATTTGACATACAAACAAATATAATATTGAACAACAATAAAAGATCACAGATGGCGCTCAATCTATATTTATAAAGTTTAGAACAAAATAGTTGGTCTTGATAAATGAAGATGGCGTTCTTATCAAAAAGATATATCGACCAATGGGCGACTATTACTGGATATTACATTTTTCAATTTTATTTAGTAAAATCAGTGCAACATTGAGCAGCTAAGCAGTAACATCATTGACGGATCGAGAGTTTTCTTTAATTGGAAGAGTCTGTTCAATATGAATTAAATCCATCGACCTCTATTCTTATTTATATAAGTCAAATGTAAAAACACACCTTAACATTAAGCACCAAAACGTTATTTGAGTCCCGATTTCATTGTATTTTTATGCAAATATACTGAACACTGTCACCTATTTTGTAACTATTTATATTAACCGAACATTATAAAAAAACAAACAAAAAGTAATTTACACGTAAAATTTATACGTCAAATGTTAAAGAAAACATTTAAGTAAATATATAAAAAAAACATGAAGTGGTCCAACCTAATTTTAACGGAAAAAATGTAAAGTCTTAAAAGTGGAAATGATCGCGAAACTGTGTTTCATAGCTACACTTGATCTAGGTGGTAACGTTGGGGATCACTTCTAGTTCAAGTGTAATAAAAGTACAATAATTTAATAATTTATTACGCTGAAAAAAAAACATTAATTTAAAATATAGTACGACTATCGAAATAAAACGTAAAGTCGCTTACTACTATTATTAAAAAATGAAAGGTTAATGTTAAAAAAATATATTGCAAAATAAATAATTTAAGTATTTTGCCATGACTGCGTAATGTAAAAGTCATGTATTATTTTTCTTGTAAGATCGTCGAGTAAGATTTGATGGTACTACGAACAGTCATTTCTTCAAGAGATACTCCTCTTGTAAACTTTTACTAAACGAAATTGAAAAAAAGTGCCAAAAAATAAAAAAAAACTACATAAAATTCATCTGGTTCCTCCATTTCTCCCGAAAAATAACACGGCTAAAGCGAATTATGACGCTATGGTAGCACCAAAAATAATCATGATATCAATCCGGGAGTCATAAGTAAGTTCGAATGATGACACTATTAGAATAATATGGTAATTTAAATTTCTAGATCATTCCAGAGGGGTATACATTTGTTACGCTTGTACAAAAGTAACAGATCAGTAGGGTTACTCTTGAAAAGCGATATCATGCGAATTGGAAATTGGAATAATTTTAAATAATTTTGAACACAGTAGTAGCGATCCGAATAAATAATAAAAAAATATATCTGGACAAGCCACACAAATTGAATCTAACCCCAAAGTAAGCAAATTATATGCTTGTGTTATGGGTGTTATTCAACGATTCTAATAGGTACATAGAAATACTAGAATAGACACCAGAATAAATTTAATAAATACCCAGACCCGGAAAATGTAGATATCTAAACCCAACCCTCGCGGTTGATCGGTGTAGTTACGTTAGTAATTCGCCAGTATTGTGTTTAACAGTGCCTAAAATGACATACTCGATTCCAATTTCCAATATTGCATGAATCGAGTTTCAAGAGTAATGCTACTGGCATGTGGCGCATCCGCCATATTGGATTCAACATAACATGACAAATTTATAGAGCGTTTTGTCATTTTGTGCCAATGGATTTTCCTATTCGCTATTGTTTGCTAGTAATCAGTGTGTGTGTTGCGATTGAATTGTCACTACGCTATTCTAATCATGAAGCTGTAATACTACTGGAGGTTACACTACTAACAAAGAAATGGCGTCATTTCCAAATACTGCTAACTCACTCTACTGTATTGACCTCTCTTTCGTTTCGACTTTGCTAATTGACATGTGACATCACAAAACAAAAAGAGAGGTCAGTACTATAGAGTGCGTCACCAGTATTTGAAAAAAAACATCATGTTTTTGTAAGGACTATAACTTTCAGTCGTATGTTACTACTTTATAACTTTATATTTCCAATCCTCGTCACAAACGACACTCGTGAATTAACAGTTCTTAAGCTAAATAAGGGTCGGCCCTCAGCGTTTTTACGCGTTTAATAAATTTAAAAAGTGTTAAAATTGACAAGAAAATGCCTTTTTCGCTGTTATTTTAAAGATACTACAATTTTTGTTTGCACTTATTCTTAATCAAACTTTTTTAGAGAAGTTACGTTGATAGTTATAAGAACACACAGCCCTATTAGATTGCGTGTGAACAGTCAACACAGGTAGTAAAGTACAGGTAGACAACAAATTGTTGTCAGTATTGCACTATTATGAATATATGAACAAGGACATGTTTTAAATAAAAACTATTAATTGTCATTTTATGTTTCTTGAATTTCTTTTAGCATAATATTGTTTTATTTGACACATGTAAAATGGTTTTACACGGAAATCATGCTTATCTAAAAGTTATTGTTCCGCCATCTTGGATATCCGTCATAATGGATTTAAAACAACGTGACAAACTGCTAGAGGGATTTGTACGTACGAATTTTCCCCTCGCTTGTTAGTAACGAACATGCGTTCATTCGTGGGTGTCGAGTTGTCTGAACAATTTTCGAATCCATATCACGAACGACATTCATTAGCGTATTGACAGTTCCTATGCTGAATAGGTTGACCAGCTTTTAGATAGGCTATCAAGATTCATTCACGGTGGTTTTACAATTGAAGAATTGAGTTCGAAAATGGTTTAACTGTTTTTTTTTCAAAATTTAGTTATTGGTATCGTTGGATTCCGAAAGAAATAATCTATCTAATACCCTTTTCAAACTAACAAGAACCGCATTATATTATCTCGAGATATTCAGTCTTAAAACGGTTTAACTGACACAGATATAGAGATCGACAGTACCAAAAATATTGAATATTAATTAAATCTACATAAAATATCATAATTATCTCAGTTCTAATATAAAAATGGATTTTATCGCCGAAAACTCATAACTTTTAAGACTTCTAATACCAATGGGCAGCTTATTGTAGAAACGTATATATTGATCCAAAAAGGATTTACTAATTTTGTGGAGACGAGTTTTGTATGCGGCTAGATTATTTTTATTCCTCGTATTAACATCGTGAACATCACATATTTTTGTAAACATACCTACATAGATTTTTATTTAACATTCATAAAATTGTCATAAATGTATTGAGAACTGAACCGCCTTACTTATTCCTGCCGCCATAACGTCATAACGTGTTCCGGTTTGGAGGGCAAGGTAGCCGGTAAACTTACTTTTGCTCGAGGCCTAACATCCCGGCCTTAGGATGGCAACGCACCATTACCACCTTTGGTGTCTCTAGGTGGCGTGAATTTCTTACCACCAGGAAATCTGTCTGCTTGTTTGCTTTCCAATATCGTAAAAAGAAAGTTAAAATATTTATTTTTTTGAATTTTTCTCGGAGGGAATCTCTTACTTTAAGATTATAAATAGCTCTAATAGCTCTTTTCTGCAATACAAATATAGTATTTATATCTGCAGAATTTCCCCAAAGAAGTTAAGGGATCTTAAGACATAAAACTATGAAAATAGCTAAAATATACTCGTACAATTCGGGGCGTTTCAACATCTGTTAATGTTCTTATTTTTTTACTGCAAGTGCTGCTGAACTAAGCCTATTTGCCAGTTTCTCAATATGAGGGCCCCGTTGTAATTTATTATCAATTGTGATGCCTAAAAAGACAGTGGATTCAACCAGATCCAGTTTAGATCCATTTAGTTGTACATTGGAATCTACTAGCCTAACATTGGGCATTGAAAATCTAATACATTTCGTCTTATTACCATTTAAAAGAAAATTGTTAACTGTGAACCAAGGTACAACTTTGGATATCGCATTGTTCACTTCGTCATACTTACCTAATTCTAAATCTTAACGTAGCGAGTGTCATTTAAAACTTGCCAATAAGCAAGATAAGAAGACACGGCGACCATCAGAAGGATTATACCCAAAATTAAAAAATAAACGATAAAATTTTCAAGTGGGATATCGTCTGATAGGTATTAAAAAGATTTTTAAGGGTTTTTACATAGTTTATCTTAAATCACAGTTTTACAGAAATATCTTGTATTTATATAATGATTTTACATATATTTATACATACTCTTTTACATATAACAGCCGACTGATTTGAAGGGTAAAAGGAAATTTTCTCCTGCTGCTTATTCCGCTTCTAAATTAAGCAGTAAACAAGAGTAAACTATTATTCATATTCTCTAAACATTGAGCTAAAATTATTTTTGTTTAAATTTTAACTAAGGATTTGCCTGATTCATATGTATTGTAAATTTTTTATTATAACTTCTTAAGTTTTTATTATAACTAGACGTGTTTGCGAACTTTCTATCGCGTGACATAAGTTGACATTATTAACATTTGGTATATTGTGCAAATTAAAGTATTGTTTTTATTACTTTTCCTACATTTTTCCCGGTATTCTGTTCATATAAACCTTTTTCTCACAATAACTAACTCAAAAAAAGGATTACCAAAATTTGTCCATCCGTCCAGGCGTGATTCCATGAACACGTGAAATGGGGATTATAAAAAGTATAAAAATAATCATTTGATTGATCTTATCCTAAAAGAAAAAAAGAAACTGGGAGCTGTGTTAAAAATATTTATATTTTATATATGCGGGATCCCGCAATGCATATATATAGTCTCCTCACAGACAACCCGGACCATAAATTGGGAAAGACTGGTTTATGTGATAAAATAGTGAACAAGGACACGGCTTTACTGATGGTACGATATAACCATGGCTATACAAAATATAGTTGTTGTAGTTGCGTCTGTGTTTTTCGGCCTGGTTTAATTGTTTCACCCTGAGCTAGAGCCTAATGTAGTGTTGTCACACTTTATTTGACAGTTTAATTTATTATTCAATTTAATTTATTAATAACGAGGAACGTGGAAGCAATCCAAAATTTCATTGCCCGCCACATATTTTTGGAATGTTGTTACGTTTTGAATGCAAATCTATGGACCTAACACACACGTCAGGAATTTTCCCGTACGAAAATTGAGCGTATTTGTACGGGGCGCCATTTTGTTTCGAAATCTCGAAACGAGATTCCGTAAATGGATTTCGAATGTATGTTGCTGACTTAACTTTAAAACTTATAGTATATCAAAAAATATTTAATACTACGACCAAAATAAACTAGACTAATTTAAAGCACGCATTTACAATTGCTTTTCACGTTTAAGCGAAGAAACACAGGCAGACCCTGGGTTCCTTCGCTTAGATGTGAAAAGCTACTACTTCGCTACTGTATCGTCCGACACACACATTTTCAAATAATTGCGTCCGAAAAAGCAAAAAGGAAGTAGGTACGTAAGAAGTTTTTTCAATTAGAATTCCAAGGCTCTGATTAATGTTGCTATTCATTAAGCACTCATTTAAGAAAAAAATGTCTCCATTACAGGTTCACCCTTATAGGAAAATAGTAATAGTAATAAATTATGTACTTAATTATTTAAAATTTTATATAGGTATAAATGGAAACAAAAAATATTAAATAATTTATTTTGTTATTAATATTTATTAAAGTTTGTTAGAATTGTGGCTAAATTTTGATCATTTAAGCTAAAATGTTGCCAGATATAGACAAAACTTGGCTAAACTGGCAACACTATATATAGGTATGTATGTAGTATATGTGTAAAGTGGAATAATTACGAAACCAATGTACGAAACTGTCACTTAGAAGAACAACTCTGATTCGGTAAGTCAGTATGTAAAGTTTTTAAATGGAATTTTGACTATAAAATATCTAACAGCGTAAACGATGTAAGAAAAGATGTACCTAAATGTTTGTTTTTAAAAACAAAAAGTAAAAAATGGTTTCAAAAAGTTTAAGATACTTTTATGGCTTTATGTAGACTTGCCTAAGTTTAGGCGAAGTGAATACTTAAGCTTTCCAAGTTACAGACTTTCAAGTACCTAATATAATAATTTATTATTACATAGGTTTGCAATACAGCTGGTGTGAAAAGTTTATGCTCGAGAGGACGTAATAATTAATGAAGGCAGAACAGAACTCCTAAAGTATTCTTTGGATATTTACGAGAAATAACTTAATACATTTCTTTATGTTTATTTTTGTTGTAAGAAATATTTCTATGATTTTGTAAAACGACCATCTGTTAAATACGTGGGGAAAACTTTTATAAAGCTGCCATCTACTGAACTTACTTATAACTCAAATAGCAAACCGTAAATATTAAAAAGTAAGTCTTACACAAACTTGTATTAGGCTGGGTGCACACATACGGTTTCAGATACAGGAAACTTAATAAGGAACGCAGATTGGAAAGCCTTAATGCTCTTCTTCCAATATTTTTTATTATTATTTTAACAATAAAAAAAACAATATTAGCTATAGGATGTTCACCGTGCATTTGGGTCTTAAGAAACGAAAAAACTTTATGACGTCATTCTGAACGCGTGGCTCAAGTACATTTTGGTTGAGCTTCCAAAAATGTGTCTCCTTTCTAATTGCCTGCATCTTTTGTTTAAATGTATTCAACGTATGTACAGAATTCACTCTTATACACTTTTATTAAAATTATAGCTCTAAAACAAATTTAAAGAATGACATAATAGCAAAACTGGAAATCAATATTGACTTAGATATAAAGATTTTTTATGTTATAGGTCTGAAAACAAGCACACAGGTCTTCCGATGGTAAGAGGGAACCGTAGCCTATGAACACCATAGATGTTATATTCATTCATCCATCGTTATTGTGCGAATCCCTCATTGGGCAAATTGCTGAACAGCACTTTAGATCCAGTTGCATTGTTGGTACCTACTGAGCTGCATTGACTCAGTGTTAGTCTCTTACGAAACGCTTGGCAGAGAGACAGGTGGTCTATTTTTTACGGGGAGAATGTAAAAATAATAAAATGAATTAATTAATACAAATATTGGAATATTTTATATAAACTTTGAAAAACTAGCTTACCTAAAAAAATGTAATGGACCATAACAGACGGAACACCTACCGATTTAGTTCATTTTGATTTCACACGTCATTACTTGCTACCTATTTAATTATTATTTACAATATATAAAACTTTGCAGAGGTGAATTATTACTTTATACCAAAGACAATATTTATTTACTAATCTCAGTTTATATTTTATAGTTTACACATATAACTATCCGATTTAAATAGGTCGTATGCAATAGACTTTAGCAAGTTTCATTGTAAACAGCGCCATCTCTTAATGTCTACAAACAACGCAATCATAAGTTGCAACTTTGATAGTACTTGTTCCAGAGACTAGATGGCGTATCGTTAAATGCCCAGAAAAAAGGTCTTACATTTTGGTGAAGTTTAAAACAAAGTTACGATTTGGTTTAGTGATAAATTCTCGTATTAAAATAATGAATATTCGTAAATTGTGTATTATTGTTATGTGTTGGTTTAATCGTTTCTTTGTCTTACAATTTCAAGGCATTAATCCAGGGTAAAGATGTTGAATTAGCTAAAAGATAAAAATGCAACGAGAAACACTACTTAAAAAACGGCTAATTTAAAAAAAAACATGCCCTTATTCTGGAAGGGTTAGGAACAGGTACAACTGGATTACTTATGACTATTCGAAGCAGCTACGTCTCTCGCTGTGATAGGTTAAAAATAAATCAAAGAAGAATCTCAATTAGTATTGAATTACAGGAGCATAAGTATATTCTTAAAGTACTTACTACCGCTGACTTCAGTCAGACATGGTAATATTACAAGTTCCCTGTAAATGCAATTGAGCCTTTCTTGTGTTTTATAAAAAGAGTGTGTCTTCTTCACCTTAGTCTGACTTGTACTGTGGTAATATTCAGTTACTACCTTGTGGATATAATTTTGAACATTTTAGTGTAACACTCTTAAGTGAAACAAGACAAAGACAAGCAACAAGATAAGCAATAAAACAATTGTTGGTAAAATAAGTCAGTGTAACAGCTAGATCGAAAATATAATCTATTTATGTTACGAAAATGTCTAATACTATTCCGTTTTGGTTTGAGCTTTTAAATTTTAATTTAAATTCGAGGTTCCTGTATAGAAGGAATGACTATATCGCCATTTTTGGTATATTATAAAACCCCACAAAAGTAGTCCTATAAGTTTTTACTTAAGACGGTAAAGGGCCGATTAAGTAGAATAGACCATACGTCTTTACCAAGCAGCTCGGACAGTTTGAAATACTTACCGATACGACCACTGGTTGTTGAGTGATATGTAGCTACTTGCTTGGGTAGGGATCTACTGCCTTACATTATCCTGTCGCCATAGTGACTGTAATGTTCCGGTCCAGAGGATAAAGTAGGCAGAAAACTTGCACACCACAGCCACAGGCCACAGGACAGCGATGCACCGGTAACTACTATGGTGTCTATAGGCCACAGTATCTCTAACCATCAGGAGCACCATTTGCTTATTTTCTGAACTGTCACATAAAAAATAATGGATAGAAAGCATAACCGGAGTCCCTGTACTTTACAGTTACTTTTCTGAAATATCTGTTATGACTAATACCTATCTTGCAACTTATATAATGAAAAACGAAAAATATAAAAAATTAAATCAAATCAATGTTGAAGTTGTATTGCATTTGATTTTGTTCCACTCAAAGTTTTATTAAATAAACTTGAAAAAGATTGCTATTTAAAAAACAGGAAAAAATCTGCTCAAATATGAAAAATATGTGATAACCTTCAGAAAATTTTTGTTATATTTTTTAATAACGTGTACCACAAGGTAGTGTTTTAGGGTCATTACTTTTTTAATTTATATAAATGATCTGCGTGATGATATCAATTACGATTCTATACTATTTGCATATTATACTATTCTCCTCATTAAATGCAAAAGTAAAAATAATTTTAAAGGGGATACAACTAAAACCTTGTCTAAAGTTCCATTATGTCTTATTGATAATAATTTAAAAATAAACACGTAGCGCTCAATAAAGCACATTGTAAAGATAATAGGAAATTAGATGTAGTTTTAAACAGCAATATACAAATTGTAGAACTCACGAATTTCTTAGCAATAAAAATTGATAAATTTTGTCATTGGAAAATGCATATTGAGTCTCTTTGTAATAGGATTGATAGGTTTGTGTATATGTTTTGAGAAGAACTAGAGAAGTGCTAGGCTTAAACGCATCTGTATTAGCAAAACATGGATAATATGTTTCCTTTGTTTTGCTATATGGCACCTATATTTGGGGAAAATCTGTAGATTTAATTAGAATTTTTAGAGTTCAAAATTTTACCTTCACCTTGTTTTTTATATTTTGGCAGTACGTGTATTTGTAAAAAAACATTGTCATTTATTTAAAACGAATTCTGAAATGTTGGGAAATCAAATTTTTGTATTAAAAAGTTACATGTGCCTTGCCTACGACATAATGTCGATAAAAATAATGTATACTGCATGTCCATTCGTATATATAATCAATTATCTGATAGTTCCAAACCACTGCATCTAAAAAGATTTCGAAAAAAGCTTTCAAGTGGCTATTAGATAAAATGTATTATAGTTTAAATGACTTCCTTGCACAAAGGATTAATTGATAGTATATATAAACAAATATAAATATGAAATATCTTGGTTGCCGAGGAAATTGGTTAGGTTTGGAAATTGTGGTAGTTAAGGTAAATAGGATTAGTCCTGATTGCCAGGGAGTTTGTTTTGCCATTTCATCTCCTGACTGGAAAGGTTTGAAAACGGTGGTAGTGTATGGTAGATAGGGTAAAACTTGATCATAATATTTTTTGTTTAAATTGGAAAGTGTAATCTTGTAATGAATATATTTTTACTAATAACTTACGTAAATATAAATAACAAAGACAAATTAAATACGTACTTAATTAAGTTGGTTAGATATTAGTACACCACAATCTGGTAGAATATTTCGGTACAATTAAATATTTTATAACAAATTTTCCGCGAATAAATACATTTTATTTCATAATATTATGATAAGTGCTTGCTGTGGCTAAGGCTAAAGCTAAGATTTTGTCATATTACATAGTAGTGTCAGTTAATAATAAAATATTGACAAAACAGACATACAATGCAGATGTACCCTGGGAGACCTAAGTTGACATTTCACGCTCAAATCGCGCAGGTATTATCCGAGGGTGGTGTCAAGCGTCTTCCAAACTGGCGTGTACAGGGTAATGAATGTGGAGTATGCCATGGAGGTCTGCAAGGATCGTGAGATTGGGCACTCTATACTCTCTGCATAACTTGAAAGGGATTTGGCATGAAGGTATGTATGAATGTATGTATATCTGATGATATATGATTACATTTTACATTCAATATGCTATCATTAATCACATACTAAAATTAAGTAATGTACACAGTGTTTACACGCTGCGTAGCGCTGCTACGACTGCATTGCAGAATGAGCTACGGTGCTACGAAGCATAGCTGAATACGTAGCAGTAAATCAGTGTTAAATTGAGCATACACGGTCGTGGTATCGCCTCAATTGTCATCAATTTTCATTGATATTTGATCTGAACCATACCAATACATGTCTTTATTTCATGCTATGTGTAAATGAATGTGTTTAAGAGCCTGGACAAATCATGACGATATTTCGTACATTAGGATTCCGAAACTGAATTGTAATCTTAATACTGAAAAAAGAATTTCACATTAAAACAAAAATCAAACATTAACGGTAAAGAATCAAAAATTTTGTCACAGGACAAGAGTCCTCAGTAGCTTAAATTGTAGAAATTTAACCCAAGCACAGAGCAAGTGCTAAAATAAAAAAAAAGTACCACGAGAGAAACAAAAGTTAGGACCATTATAAATGTGAAGTTCATCTGTAATGATGAACTCATTTAGTAGGTACTCAAAACTGTGTATCTATGGGAGATAACTAACCGCGTTAACGGTTAAGAAATAAAAGAAATTGCCACAAGACAGGAATCCTCAGTAGCTCAAATTGTTAAAGCATTTGTTAGCTTGAAACGAAAGGGTACAGGTCAAATTATTTTTTTTTCTTTTGTTTTCGTCCTGTTTTTTTTCTTAACTGCCTTCAAAAAGAAAAGGTTCTCAATTCGTCTGTATTTTGTATATTTATTACGCTAATCGCGTATTAAGAGTCGAATCACAAAACCGCGTTGCGGTGCCGCGCCGCAAGAATCGGCAGTAGTTGCCGATTGTAGCGGCGCGACACTATTAATTTATTTTAAACAGAGTAACATCTTTTTAATAAAAAAAAGCAATAAGTTTCTCACCATGGTCCATGATTGAGACATCTCTATGACGTCGCAACGTCACAACATAAACTGTCGATTTTAGAGGCGCGGCGCCGCAACGCGCTTATGTGTTTTGGCCCTAAACAGATGTTGATATAGTTTTTGAGAAGGTTCTTCAAAGTGGTCTTTTATAAACTTGATAACAATCCAATATTTTTTGAATACTTCTTAATAATGCATACACTTGCATGTAAGGTAAAGTATTAGTTCGGATCGGATCCTGTTAAAATTCATATCGGAAATTGCTATTTTTATTGCTAAGCTACCTATCGCAGTTGTAATGTGGTAATGCAAGTCGGTATTTGCACTTTTATTGGAATTAAATTATTTTTGTTCGTTACTGACGAGCTCTGCAAGGTTAGTTTCCTAGTTAACACAAATTGATTCATTGAACATTACTTAGCTAATGAAACTAAATCAAACTAAACTCAAATATAACTGCAGAACTAAAGTTATATTAGTTTACTGAATGTTTGTCTCTCTAGCTGTAGATTTAGCTAATTTAGTTGAATCAACGCGATTGAATATTGTATGCGCTTAGCTTAAAAACAAACCCTTAGCTTTTAAATAAACGATTTCCTTGTAATGTTGTCAGTACGAAATAAATATTTATTTGATTAGGTGAAGGTTCAGGTTTCCTGCTTTTATTTTTTTTTGATCAAAAAAGTGTCCTTTAACGATGAATTAAACCATTTTTTTAAATTAATATACATGTGCTTATTTGGGTCTCGTAGTAATTGATTGGTAAATAATTTTAACAAAGTAAAATTCAATAACTGACTGACACAGCTAAAAATTAAACTAATAGTTTATTATAAAATCATACATTAAGTTGAGTAAAATAGAAAATTAGACAGCCAGTATTTTTCAATTAAGTATGTAATAATTAAAGGATTTTCTGATGGTAAGAAATTCACGCCGCCTTGGGATACCAAAGATGGCAATGGTGCGTTGCGAACGTAAGTCTGGGATGTTAGATATGAAGCAAAGGTAAATTTTATCGCCTACCTTATTCTCCGAACCGGAACGCGTCAACAGTAAGCGCTGATTGTTTGTCGGTAGGAATAGGTACGTCGGTGATACCAATGATCCGACTTAACAACCCCTATTCAAATCATGATAAAAGTAATATCAAATTGCAACGTGGTACCTAACGAAATTATTGGAGTCGGTTTTTGCTCTTTGCTGCTTCTAATAATTCGCCTCTTGATACCGTTCGTTGGTAGCCCAGCCAGCTCTTTTTCCTCAACTTATCTCAGATCTCAGATGGTCTCTTTTTATGCTAATAAATACTATAAAAGATAGTAAATCTACGCGACATTGAAACAGTACTATTTTATTGATAGTAAATGACAAATATATCTCAACTAGACGTATTCGGTTGTAAAGATTTATCAACCAATGGGCGAGCTGATGGAAAAAGTTAAATCGAGCTGGCAAAGTTTTGTACATCCCACGTCGAGGAGCTCACTCCAGGTTTGTTGGAGTGGAAATTAGCTGATTAACAGTGATTTCGGAATGAGTTTTGGAATGAAAGATCTAGTTATTGACATAAGGTTTTTAAATGAGAAGGCAATTTGTGATAATGAGAAATAAAAGACACGTGTGATATTGGTTTTGAAAATTAACCATTTTACTACTTTCTCTACTTTTTAAACCTTTTTAATCACAAACACTCGTTGAACACGTGTTTCACTAAACACTGTCTAAAATTAAATTCTCAATCAGTAACATCATTCATATGTGACATATTATTGGTTGGATGTCAAATTTAGACAGAGTTTAGTTAAACAGGCGTGTGACTATTTTTTACAGTAAGATGGTTTGTAACCTAATAATAAAAAGTTGATATTATAATCTGTATCATATTTTTTTAAAGAATATAATACCGTAATATCCCCATTGGATTTGTAATATTGTAATAACATATTTAAAAAAATAACGTATATTGCACGTCCATTCGTATATATAATCAGATTCCTGATAATTTTAAGTCATTGCGGTTAAAAAGATTTCGAAATAGGTTATTTGACTTGCTGTTAGAGAAAACATATTCTAGTGTTTTTTTTTTTGTTATGATATTGGAAGGCAAACAAGCAGACGGATTTCCTGATTTTAAGAAATTCACGCCGCCTAGAGACACCAAAGGTGGTAATGGTGCGTTGCCAACCTGAAGCCGGGATGTTAGGCATCGAGCAAAAGTAAGTTTAACGGCTACCTTACCCTCCGAACTTGAACACGTCATGACGTTATGGCGGCAGGAATAGGTAAGGCGGTGGTACCAATCCGGACGAGTCGCTGCTAAGCTCTACCACCTAGTCAGATGTCACGGTGTTAGTGACGGTGAGCCTATGCTCGCCTTTAACGAGCTGCCTGGCAAGGAAGGCAGATGGTCTATTCTACATAATTATTCTACATTTTTATTATTTTATTTCAGAAATAGGGCTTGCCGAGAAGTTTGTTTCGTCGTTTCTTCTCCTCTGCCTGCCTAGGTTTGGAAACGGTGGTAGTACAAGGATGACTGGTTATAGTCCTAGCTGTCGGGGAGTTTGTTTCGCTTTTTTTTCCCCTGACTGGCTAGTTTCGAAAATGGTGGTAGTTTACCGTAGAAAAGGTTCAATTCATTTACATTTTAAAATTGTTTTAATTCATAATTCAATTTGTTATTAATATAAAACTAAATTTTTCATGCAAAAACTTTGAAACATTATGTACATAATTTAATAATTACTTTTTATAAATATTGAAATATTTGCACATCACAATGTGGTAGAATATGACGGAATGCTTAAATAATTTTGTAACGACTTCAACACGCATATTCCGCACATAAATATATTTTCGTCCTTTCTTTTCTTCTTTTATTTCAAATATAGCTATAGCTGCGGGTCCTAGCTCTCTACTTATAACTTTGCCTCTGTTAAATCACAGACCTTGTCTAAGCGCAAATATAACCGTTTGTAGCAACTAGTGCTAACTTCGACAAACTCAATTCAAGTCCACGATGGACGTCTCCATAATATTACCAAAATAAAGCGGACCCAAGAGATCACGTGGGCCTTGAAGTTTGTAACGTTAGCGTTGGCCTAATTAGTATACTGTAACACAACTTGTCTAGTTTGGAAACTTATTATTTTAAGAAACTGGTACATAGTATAGATATGGTACATAGCATAGGTAAGGTGTGTATTATTATATTTTCCTTTTTTATTTTTTTATGTTAGAGGTCATCAAACTACTACATAGCTTTCTTAATGGTAAGAGACAATCATGGCCTAAAGACATCATCGATGTTACAGTTTATGGTTATGGGCCAATTGTGCAAGTCTACCAGCTGCTCTACCCTCAAGACTGGAATATGAGAGAGCGTTAATTATGGCGGCAGAAATAGGTAAGGCAGTGTATTCCTGCTCGGGCAAGTGGCTACACAGCATCCTTCAACCAGTGGTCTTGTTGGTAATTATCTCTAACGAGCTCTAACGAGCTGCCTGGTAGAGATTCAGATGGGCCTATTCTACACAGCGAATCTGAACCAACATAGGGAAACGAAACTGTTTCTACTAAATTGTAGGCAGTCTTATATTTGAGGGCTACATGACTGACACGCTCGATACGCGACAAGAGCATTGTGTGACGAATATACTTATATTGATATCTTGTGTGTTTATTAATTAAGTAAGGCAGATGCAGACCCAAGAAGTTTTAATGTTTTTTTATGATCTAGATAATAATTCTTGTAATAACAAGATGGACACACTCTATTTAGAAATACCGAAATTTAAGGGTAGTTATTAAAAATGTTTGAATATTTAAAAACATGACTTATTACGAAGTTTCAGAAAGCAATATTAAACATCACATTATATTTAATTTATATCTAACTACGTCCTAGCCGATCTGGCGATCTTCTTCCTGCTTGATATCGATAGCTATGGGCAATCTACGGAAAAAAATATAATATTTTTTTCTCCTATTTTCCCTGCCCCCTTTTCAGTTTTTTTCTTCATGTGATTCTTCTCTTGATGATAACTGACAAAACAAAAAAAAAATAGATAAAGTGGTCCTACCGTTCACGCGCATGTCGCAACATAGATTTAATATTAAATATATTTATTTTTTGTATATTAGTATTATTGAGTTGTGTTATGGCTATAACACGGTATACAATTTGTTTACTTCAATTTTAGTGGGATAGGTTAGATGAGATAGATATTTATCATCTATTTTTTATTATTACTTTTTGGTATTGAAAGAAAGAAATAGCAATTTTCTAGATATCAATAAAATTATGCACGCTGTAGACATCGAAGACGGTGAGGCGTTAACTTGAGATCGGGATGTCTTAAGACTTCTACCTTCTTCTACTGTCTACTTATCGTATAATCTTATCCGAAATATAAATGCGATAAGCACTAACTCGAACACATAAGTGTAGCAAAAATCGCTTATAAACTATCTAAAATCAAAAGTGTTAATGTTTCATGTTTAGGACTCTTATTAAGAAAGTAGGTCATTTAGCTTTTAAACCAAAAAACATTTTTATTATTTTTCAAACACAGTGTGGTAAGAACAGACGTGAAGGCGGCAAAAATTATTCATATATACACGATAAGTACAATGTAAATTTATTGAAATTAAGAATTAAAGTTGCTTAATAAAAACTACCACAGATTAAAAATACTGCTGGTAAGAAGAACCGGCAAGAAACCTCAAAAGTGCTAATGTAAAAGTAATACTTGAATTCTGATACGTGATATTGCCTTACTTAATACAATTTTTAAAAAAACAAGACATTTGTACGAGCTACACCTGCGTATCAGCTATGTATCTCGCATATATGAGTTCTTTTAAAAATAGGGACATAAATTAATTAGCCTTTGTCACTCTGTAGCTTCCTAGCTATTTCCATATATGAAATTTTACCATTCCATTGCTTGGTTATTATGCAAGAGAAGTTTTAATGTTACATACACTAATACATATCTTCAAGCCAAGTTTCTTAAAAGGTAGCAGGGTAGGCAGAAGGTATCGAGTGCCGAATCTCATGATCCTTGCAGACCTGCCTGCTTCCTCCACATTTATTAACCTTTTTATATAAACACGCCGGTTTTGGGGACTTTTGAGTTTAAATGTTATTATGGGTAATAAGTGAATACGAATCCTACTATTACAACAGATCCTACAATTTTACGCTCGAATGGCTGAACAGATTTGTTTGAAACTTGGAAAACAGATAGATTGTGATCTAGATTAAGATATAGGCTAATTTTAATCCCGATCGCACAACGGGTTCCAGTGAAATCGCGGGTGAAGAAGCAGGCAACAGCTGGTAAAATAGTAAATTAACACATAGGCCTTCTGATGGTAAGGTACAACCATAGACGCCCTCCGGTTGAAATATTAGGCTTATTTTACAAGTCTACTGGATACCCAACTATTGAAACCTGACAGTGCCAAATGCTGTCATTATTGGAACAGGAATACATAAGATCGTAGTTCCTTGCCTGTCAAGTTGCTCTTGAACAGACTATCTGCCTTTTTACCAGGCACGTCGAAATAGGCGAGCAAGGCAGAGAGGTCTATAAAGACCAACCGTTGATAGAGTTCTGTTCAGCACCTTACCCGGGTAGGGATCTACCGCCTTACCTATTCCCGGCCTCATAAAGACAGTCTTATTACGTTACGGAGGGTAGGGTAGCCGGTATTCCGTCCGCAGAACAGCGACGCTCCTGTAACATCTATGGTGTTTATAGACCACGGTTGTCTCTTACCATCAGGAGATACGTGTGCTTTTTTGCTGACCTATCACACAAGTAAATAAACGGTCTTGGTCGTAGGGACCCATTTAAAGTACGTCAACGCCAAGCATTGGACGTTATGGTAGCAGGAATAGCTAAGGTAATTAGTACTACTTAATCCGGGCGAGTCGCTGCGAAATTCTACCACTTAGTGGGATGTCACGGTGTTAGTGACGGTAAGCCTATGCTCGCCTTTTATGAGATGCCTGGAAGGAAGACAGATGGTCTATTCTGCAAAGGAGCCTGGACTAACACGGGGATCCATTTTCCATGAGGGACTCGAATCGTGACCTGATGTACGACATATTTATGGTAGTAGCGGTCTGTCCTATTTCCGAATAGGCAGGACTTGGAGCTCTTCAAGGAAGTTTAATAATTCCTGGCATCTCAGTAACGCATTGAGACCTTTGATGATACAGTTCATGGAAAGATGATTACTTTTGTACTAATACTAATACTTAACACAAAATTGTTGGACATGAACTATTAAGATGAACATAATTTATTTATGTTATCATTTATCGCCTCTGTGGTCTAGTGTTTCAGTTTTAGGACTTGACTGCTTGAGGTTCCGGGTTCGATTCCGGGTCGGGCAACAAAAAGAAAATTGGGTTTTTCCAATCTTCTAATAAAAAAAATGTTCCTCAGGATTGGATATGTGCACGGTTGGCGATAGGCTTGCCACCTATCACATTGTGGGACTTAGTATCTTCGGCTAGTCGTGGGTGCCCTGGTTGTGCCTCTGCCTACCTCTTCGGGGATACGGGCGCAAAGATGCTAGTGATTACTTTTGCTCGAAGTCTAACATCCCGGCCTCAGGTTGGCAATGCACCATTATACCATAAAAAAATCTTAAAATTCAGTTGATCGATGCCTCATATCCCATAAAAAGTTAGGTAAGGTACAAATATTTCACTGCAAATAGGCAAATTATAATATTGATATTACATTTCGTTCCGTCGGTTCGATTTAACGTTCGTCGTCGCGGCGTTTCAACCAATTTGAATATAAAGCGGTTATACATAGACGACAATACGGACGTTTTTATGCTGATAAATATAATGGAAACTTTTGTCAGGGCGTAAGTTATTTAAAACTAGCACTTTCATGCAGCTTCGCCTGCGTAACTTGGCCTTTACTGCACCGATTTTGATGAAACAAAGCTTATGTCACTCAGGGATAATGTACCTCTTTATATTAGTATAGATAATTCTTCTGAATTCTTTGAAAAAAGAAAAGAAAATATATTGAAAGAAAGTAAAACAAAAGTATCTTCACGCACATATCCCCAAGGACTAGGCAAAGGCACAACCAGGGCACCAACGACTAGCTGAAGACACTAAGTCCCACAATGTGATAGGTGGCAAGCCTATCGCCAACTGGGCACATATCCAATCCCGAGCAACATTTTTTTGTTAGAAAATGGGAAATATCACTTTTTCTTTTGTTTGCAACACGAAATGTTTGCAAGCGCATAACTTCCGAATAACTGTACCAAATTGGTTAGTTTATTAATGTTATGTGTGTCTAATTGTCAGAAAAATATTTTGTTGATAAGAAAACTAGCTGAATAGTTGCAGATGTTACTGCTGCTGCTGCTGAGTTTTTAAATGTGATTTTAGTAAAAAAAAGACGGGTTGCACTCCGGGAGTGCCGGCGAAGTGAAAACTTGAATACATACGTTGTGCATTTTTGATATTTTAGAATGGTTAGGGAATAATTTTGCACGAATTGGTTTAATTATTACTATGAAAGTTCTATCATTTTTGCACAAATATTATTTTCATATCAATAACCTGCTTTTGGCTTGACAAAAACTCGCTAAAGTAAGACCACGTGATCGCTTGGAGCGTTGTCATATTATCTGTACATCGATTATTGCTCGTCTATACATAAAGCTTATTTTCAAGATGGAACAAATAGAGCAATGTCTGTTGATTGGCAATAATATTTAAAATTAATTTTAGTTTAAACTGCCCTGTATTAAAATATGGCCAGTCCTTTGAAAGTAAGCCTGTATAGATGGATGTTGAAGACCGGGCGACCTGAAAAAGTTAGAGTAGGTAAGCGGACCCTTGTTTCCCACACACAAGGATTATCGCTGGGATGATGATAATGAATGTAATACATCTTGTAGATGGGACATAGGACACTTTCTGTCTTATACCAAACCAGGACTAAATAACAATAAAACACAAAAAAAGTTGTAGGTAACATCTTGTTTTCTTGTTAAAATATTAAAATCGATATAAAAGGTCAAGGAGGTTCGTCCGGGATGGATATTGGTTTGTTACCGCCGGGCAAGGAAGCCACAAGAGGCCTTACTTGAGAACCTGTGTAACATTAGAAACTTAATGGAGTTATGAAAGAACCTCTAAGCTATATTACAAGGTAACAGATGTGAAATGAAGCATGTTGTTTGTAACAAAACTAGATTTTGTCCGCGGTTATGCCCGCATTGCACCATCAGTTAGCTCTCCCGTATGCTTATTTAATTCAACTTCTTGAAATCTGTATCCATACTAATACAATCCCACAAAAACATTTCATGTTAAATGTTGCCAAGACGAGACCATATAGCTCACACTGTCAAAAAGTAATCAGATCTCGTGTAGAGCCAAGTTTCTAACCCTACATGCCCAGCCCTAAATCGATAAGCCCTGATTTTACACACAAGTTACGGGGAAACACTACAGCCATAGCTCGTACCGCGTAGTTCGTAGTGCGTAGCAGAGTTTTCCAGCTATTATCTCGTAGGTGTGTAAACCGTGGACTTAACTGGCGAGTCGGCCGCACGGAAAGAGTTTAAAAGATTGAATAGATTTTTAAGCTCAAGCCTATATGACGAAAATCAAAAAGTCCGTGCCGTTTTAATCTGTCAAATTCCAGGTCAAATACCCACTTGACTCCCTATTTCAGATTCAGACCTTTAGCATCAATATTTTCTACTTTTTCTAGCCCCCTCAACATGATCCCGTAAAAAACAGAATTCTTCTACGTGTTGTAGTTTTTGAGATACAGGCTTAGGGGGGTGAAAATGAAGGGGAGGGGGAAAGTTCAAATTTTTGTTATACTATAATTTAGCCCTCTCAATACGATACCGCAAACCAAATTCTTTAACGTGCTTTTCTTTCTGAGATACAGGGGTGAGGGAGGGAAAGTTGGGAGGGGAGAGGGTTTCCAGATTTTTTTCGTACACACTGCAGCACTTTTTATATGACGCTATCAAAAGATTTACCCCTCCGCTGCCGCATTCAGACCTCAAGCATCAATATTTGCGGAAGTCTCAAACAAACTATCACCCCAAAGTTTAAGGGGTTGGGGGGTTCCAAAAAGTTCCAAGTTTTAGGATTTTTTTGTTGCTTTGGTACTAATACTAGCTTACATACCAAATTTCAGTTTTTTAGGACTGGAAGTGCCTTAAGAATTTCGTTGATGCCAGTGAGTGAATGGATGAGTGAGTAACGAAATCGGGGTATTTTAGATATCAATAAAATCTTAAGTATAAGAGCTATGCAATTGAAACTTTGGAAGTTTATTAAATCTATCACTGACATTATATCCTGAAAATTTTGTTTATCTGGTATTATCCAAACTCAAGTTATGAAGGTTCAAAAATACGACGAACTGCTTCGAGAAAAGGTAGATAGTGCTCTTGGGCTTGCACTTTGCTTGGCTCGTCTTGGCGGGAGCATTTCCGTGACTCAGATTTTTGTGAAAGTATATTCATTTGTTTATGCTTCTTTAACGTCGCAACTATAAAATATAGAAAGGTAAAGAAGCCATTCTCATATAAGTAGAGATCGCGCCAAACTTCTAGTCCGCTTTGAAGTTGCAACGCGCAGAGGTACAGTGAGTCATGATTCATCGTATTAAAAATTAACAATTTAACATTGCTTACTCTAAGGGCCACTTACACATTCCCGGGTTACAAATATTGAATTAAAATGTCGAATATAAGGTAATTTAACCCTAGTTAGGCGCTAACTCAGTATTAAATACTTAACCCACAAACATGCAAGTGGCCTTAAGGCCCCATACTTAGTCAGCCAGAAGAGCCAATCAGCGCACTCCCCAGTTCCATGATTACTATGAAATATTGCGCTCTAAAGTAAATGTCTTAAGCGCCAAATCACTATTTTTGACACTATAAAAGTAATTTGTAAAATAATATAAAAACTGAAACAGTTATCTTTTAGGTATAATACTTATCTATGTTTATGTTAAATCTGGTGTCGATATTTCCATAATTGAAGTAGACAGTTGGGTTTTGCTTTCAAAAAAGGGTTAACTTTTTGATTTTTTTCTATCGAGCAAAGTGAAATGAATCGTGTTTTGGAAACACTAGTCTTATAAAGCATATTAATATTAATCTTGTGTATTTTTGTCACCAAGATCCATAATTGCTTTGTATGAAAAAAACAGTATATTGCTGACATATTTTAGCATGCATGGCCCCTTAAGTGACATATTTGTAATGAATATTATTTATTTATATTACATCTTTATTTTTTATACCTATATGTTTAAAACTTGTTACAAAATATTAAATTATAGAATCTGTACTTGTTATCGTCGGCACTTGGTGGATTTCCATTGTATATACACTTTTTTGAGATACGCTTGTACTTTTCACTATATCAAATTATACCTACAAATATTACACACGTTTACGTTTTGGTCTGCAAATACCACAATATTTAAACAAGTCTAATATAATTATGTAAGTAAGTATCTTTACCCCATATCCCCGAAGAGGTAGGCAGAGGAACAACCACGGCACCTACGACTAGCCGAAGACACTAAGTCCCACAATGTGATAGGCGGCAAGCCTATTGCCAACCGGGCACTTATCCAATCCCAAGCAACGTTTTTTTTTATTAGAAAATTGGAAAACACAAATTTTCTTTTTGTTGCCCGACCCGGGATTCGAACCCGGGACTTCAAGCAGTCAAGTCCAACACCTGGACCGCTAGACCAGAGGCGATTTATAATAATAAAAATTATGTACATCTTAACAGCTCATTTGCAATAATTTTATGTTAAGTATGATTAATTTTTACTTATCACAATAATTAAACTTTTGTCACTTTTTACTCGATACTAAATGAATGGAATTGTTAGTGATGACGTAGCGCTCGAACAAGTGAATGAAACTGTATATCTTGGTTGTGCTTTTTTCAAGGATGGAAGGTACACGGCGGATGTAGAAAGAAGAGTGTATGCATCAAATAGTGTGAATGGAGCGCTGGGTTAGCTATTTCAAAACAAGCTTTTGTCCCGTGTTGGTCCGGGCTCCTTTGTAGAATAGACCATCTGCCTTCCTTGCCAGGCAGCTCGTAAAAGGCGAACATAAGCTTACCATCACTAACACCGTGACATCCGACTAGGTGGTAGAATTTGGTAGCGACTCGCCCGGATTGGTACCACCGCCTTACCTATTCCTGCCGCCATAACGTCATGACGTGTTCTGGTTCGGAAGGTAAGGTAGCCGGTAAACTTACTTTTGCTCGAGGCCTAACACCCCGGCGTCGGGTTGGCAACGCACCATTACCACCTTTGGTGTCTCTAGGCGGCGTGAATTTCTTATCATCAGGAAATCCGTCTGCTTGTTTGTCTTCCTATGACATAAAAAAAAGTAAATGTGCTAGACTCTCTTTGCATACTTATCCCAATGTTGTTGTATGGAAGCGAGAGTTGGAAACGTTGGAAAAAGCATGAGAGTAGGATAACTGCGGTTGAAATGCGACTGCTACGAAAAATCTGTGGTGTAACGCTCATTCGCCACATTCATAACTTTGAGATTCGAGTAAGAGTGGAAATAAAAGAAAGTGTAGGTGTTAAAATAAGAAAGGAGATGTTCCGGTGGTTTAGTCATGTGGAAACAATGGCACTTGAAAGATTGATACAATGCGAATATGGATGAATGTGAGTACCCGGGGAGACCTGGATAGATATTCCACGATCAAATCGTTTTGGTATTAACCGAAGGTGGTGTCTAGAGTCTCCGAAACCGGAGTATTAATGTGAAAAGAGTAATGAATGTGGAGGAAGCCAGAAAGGTCTTCAAACCGTTTTCCTGAAATTCCTAAGAAAAAAATAAAACGAAACAGCCTAAAATCTTAATAAAAGAAATAACGAAATGTGGGCTACTTATACGACTATACTATAGGACTATATACTTCAACACCAAAGTGCATGTGTGCTCTTCATACGCCTAACGCACACTAGCTCGTAAACTTAAAGATAATTCCCCCCGATCTCCGCCTGCAATCCACTGATATATATTTAGCTACTGCTGCAATATTTTATTGAATCACGCGTTAATTTGCGAAAATCCTCAATTACAGATGCAAAATAAGCCTCTATTTTGCTAATTCCGCGTAAGTAGTGTGACTGTTGTCGCAAATAATCCTCCAAATGACACAGAATGTGACAAGTTTAACTAACATTCCCACCGCCCACCTCCGCCACCAGAACACGAATAAAGAAAGAACTCGGGAAACAATATAAATTATTACGTCCTTCGCATGTGACAAACCTACCTAAAGTTCCCACTGCTTACGCGGAATTAGCAAAATAAAGCCATATTTTACATCTACTGCTGCAATGCCAATCGCCTCGTGTTCAGAGCGAACTAAAAATTTGGCGCGAACTTTATTTTGGAGGATATTTGAAAGTTTTTGGCAGTACGGGTGACGTCTACAATTGCACGGCGATTTTGCTATTAGTTTTTATTTTTTGATAATGAATATGTGGTATTCCACAAAAGGGTTTGAAAAGTAGCCATTGAATTTCCTTAAAATGTCACTATCTATTTTACTCTATTTGTTGTAACTTTCCGTTCTATAAATTTCAAATATAACCTGATAAAGTAAAACTCATTATTTTCGTATTTTTCTATATTAAATGAAGTTAAAAGTATCGCGTTTTAGTCGTTAATTGGTTTTGAATGTTTATTGAACTATATTTAATATTTTCCTCAGAACATAACAAATCATATTTGATGTTTTAAAATTTGAGTCAAAAATTGGTAATTCCGAATATACTGCCCTAAGTGGTCTAGTTTTTGTAATTTGATGCTGTTTTCCTGCACCTATCTAGTGTTTATATTTAATAGTTGGGTAAAGTTGATTGAAAGTAAACTTCGTTGATTCTGCACCGAGCTCAAGCTTGAGTTTGTAAAGAAGCTAACTTCATTGCTATTTAATCTTATTAAGTAGGCGACGGTGAAGTTTGCAAAATATGATACAAAATGTGACATAAGCATCTTGAAGACAAACTTATAAGTTGTAAAATTATACGTTTTATTAATGTTATCATTCGAAAGCGGAAATTAAGTATGTTTTGACCGTCTAATAGGTAAAATGCTACTATCAACATTGCGTAAAGCTCGGGTTTCATCCATAGAGAGGCAGACTTATACTTTTGTTTCTAGTTGTTTGTTATATTTATTACAGTACTTATATACTATGTAATTCATGCAAATATTGTTAACATCCCCAATTCACGCTTGTTTGATAATTTTGGGGTTAGGTCAAAGTGTAATTTGTCTAGTGATATCTCTATATTAATACGTGATGTCAAAACTTTGGACCCCTTTTTATGAAAAATGCTCGGACGCAGGACCATAAAATTTAGCACACTTATAGTTTATGTTTAGGTAAAGTGCAGAACGCTAATATTTTTCAATAATAATGCTTATAAAGTACATTAAATCAATAAAGAAAACATTACCCACACTCCATGCATTTGATACACACAAACAAATAAATTGATGATAACGATAAAAGATCACAGATGGCGCACTAACTATTCAGGAAACAAAGTAGTTGGTCTTGAGAAATGAAGATGGCGTTCTTATCAACAAGACATTAAAATTTATTAAGTATAGTCGAATTTCGACCAATGGGCGACCACTAGTCATAATTTAAATAAATATCTATTTTATTTATGTAGGTGATGTTTTTAAATATTCTACGCTAAATTTAATTATAGTTAGTAACTTTTAAAACATTATAATATCTTCCTCAATAATCAAGTAATAAATAATCATCTCCAAACAAGTTAAACTAATTAAATCTAACCCCAAAGTAAACAAGGTATATGCTTGTGTTATGGATGTTACTCAACAATTTGAGTACAATGAATTACATAAATAGATACCATTTAGACAAATTTAAGAAACACACAACCCGGAAATGCGGACATCTAAATGTTCACCACACAAATGTTAGCCCCCGTCGCGTCGGGGATCGAATCCGAGCCTTACGGGTAGTCGGTGTAATTAGTCGTTTATGCTAGCTCCTCCACCAAAATGGCAGTCATACGTACTAATACTAATCATACATAGATTAAACATAAGTAAAAAGTATTGCCTCTGGTAAAAGTCAAATTTACAAATGTCTTTTCTTATACGATCATTATAATTGTAAAAAAATATGTAAACGGACAGAGAACGAACTTGATCTCTTGATAGTAAAAGATAACTGTGGCCTTTAGATGCCATAGATGTTATAGGTGCGTGATGCGTCGCTATTCTGTGGCCGGCTACCCTAACCGCCGGACTAAAATAT
The DNA here is from genome assembly GCA_002245475.1 of Calephelis virginiensis. Classification (NCBI taxonomy): domain Eukaryota; kingdom Metazoa; phylum Arthropoda; class Insecta; order Lepidoptera; family Riodinidae; genus Calephelis; species Calephelis virginiensis. The sequence continues at coordinate 1,995,559 of NJDC01000727.1, read as the reverse complement.
GACAACGTTATTTCGGCAGGATTATGTAAGACGGATACCTTTCTGAGCAAGTTGTTGCCTGCACGGCACTCCATCACCAGTATTCCTATTGATAGTAACCAATTTAGCTTGTGCTGGCCTCTTTCAAGCTACCTGGTAGAAAAGCAGATGGTCTATTCTACTCAGCGGATCCAACAAGCATGGGGAAAAACAAACTGAGAGTCAAGTACACCGAGGTTTATTATATTATATGCTCATCAAATAAGACGGTTTTCTTAAAATTTGTAATTCTGCCAAGCACTTACTAAGCCATCTTCTTTCAGCTAAGTGACAAAAAGAGAAAGACACATATAGTGCTTTCATATACATGTTTGTACGAGTTACGTCAATAGACGTTTATTCTATACCTTGGAATATTATGATAATAGTCAAATTGTTATAATATCATTGATTTCAAATGTGTAAGACATTCTTTCTCTTTTATTTTAATGTTATTGGAAAAAGATAGTATACTTTTTAAATAACATCGGCAACATATGCCGTATTAGACATTGGTGCACTATTTCTCCTCTCAAGAATCATTTATTCTACAATTCCTTACACATCCCAGATATAAGCGTAATTTACGTACATTTTTATGAGAACTTATCCAGCATATGCACATAAACATTTTCATTGGACCCCTAGACTAGTCTAAGGCCCATAGTTTTCTTCTTCTTTCCACCTGTTTCGTGGTTGTGCGTGTTAAACAGGATTGTTTAGTCAATTCAAACGTCGACAAACTGCTAAAGGATGGGTAGGATAAACAGATATAGATGCGGGCGGTGCACACCCACAAGGGAATTTATCACTGACAAATTGTCTTTTACTTTGAAATGAAGTTGGAAACGGTTTTTTTCGGTCACTGATTACGTGTGCCGAAAATGTTTTCGTCCTTTAACGGACAGGTAAGTGTGTCTTAAGATAAAGCTTTAGATAAATCAATGCCAATAAAAGGGTGTTTTGTCAAATATGTAAAGTTACATATCTTGTCATAAACTAAGTCATAGTTTTCATTGAAATCCTATTAATGTTATAAATGCAAAAGTATGTTACTCTTTCACGAAAAAACCGCTGAACCGATTTTAATGAAATTTGGCACACACATAGAGGGTAACTTGGATTAACATATAAGATAGTTTTTGTTTTGGAAAATGTTCCTGTAGGACCATTAACCACTCGGGCAACAGCTATTTATTGATATTTTAGGCTCGGCACTACGTTTAGTGTCTCCTTTGTTGTCGGTCCCGGCCGCGGTAAGTCCGGTCCTATAAGGTAGGCACTGCACCGAAACCTTTATATTGTATTAAGTCTGCGGCTGATTGCGATTAAGTCGGGTCGCGGTAAGTTTGGTCCTTGAAGGTAGGCACTGCACCGAAACCTTTATGTTGCACGTTTACCTCGACGTATATATTTATTATTATTATATTTAATTAAAATATTTAATAAGAGGTAAGAGTAATTTAGTTTCCGTAAGGTAACAAAAACACGTACACGTAAAGGATAAAACAAATATGTATTTCTTTTCACTTTTACAAGCTGAGAAAGAATTACTTTTAACAATATGACTCCTATTACTATAAACGAGAAATACGAAACGATTCGTTTGGCGCGGCCCAGAATGAAGCGGCATGCGTCTCGCGTGAGTTGATAGCTCTGACTACCGGACGCAAGCTGGTTCATTCGGCGCGTGCGTCGCTGTGCTAGGACAATGGAATGCAGGTGAGTACATCGTGAATGCATTGTCACGGCACAACGAAGCGACGTTTGTTATCTATTAATGAAAATAACAATTACGTACCTGTACGTTTATTCTGTGTAAAATATATATGTAGTGTATGTATGTTTGCGAGCGTTTGTATGTATGAATGTGTATCCTACAATATAATTCCATTAAATTAAGGAATGTATGACAGAATACTCTTTAGTATGATAGCAAACAAGCAGACGGCTCTCGCGGTGGCAGGAAATAACCATGGCGTATAGACACCTTAGATGTTGCAGGTGCGTCGCTATCCTGTCGAAGGGCGTTCCAAGAAAATCGACGAAGAAATCCTATTAACATTATAAATACGAAAGTTTGTATGTTTGTTTGTTACTCATTTATTCAAAAACTGCTTGAAACTGTCATGAAATTTAGCATATACATAGAGGGTAACTTGGATTAACAAATAGGATAGTTTTTATCCCGAAATAATGTTCCCGTAGGACCACGCGGACAACGCCGCTGGCAACCGCTAATCTATTAATAAGTCGCACTGATTTCAATAATGATCATTAAAGTAGCGTGCGATGGAATCTTCACATCCTTTTCCATAAATGCCATAAATGCCTATGCCATAAAATGTTTTGTTGCCATAAAATCTACCTTTAAATTAATTTATAATAAATTATGAAACTTATGTTCATAAATAAATAAAATGTTTATTAAAATGTAAATAAGGGCTGTGATTCAAATGTACATTTTTATAGAAATATGTAACTTCTTAAAATTAACTAAATATTCGCACACCACAATGTGGTAGAATATGTTGTATTCTTAAATATCTTTATAACAAATTTTTAACACACATATTCCGGAAATAAATAAATTTCATTTCATTTCATTTCAAAAACACCAACGGCCTTACTAATAAAAAAATTACGGTAGTGTACACAAGATGCATTAACAATGAATAGGAAAAATGTTACTAATAAAAAAAATTGACACAAAGAATGTCTACATGAAGTATCAGAGGCTGTAATGTTTATTTAACAAATTAACGCAAGCTTTACACTCGCCGATACCTTTGTAAAGCTGAAAATGGCGGATTTAATTGTAAACAGATGTTGCTTGCTGCTGCTAAGGATTAAATCATGTGTCAAAATTTCTGTTATATGACCTCTCGGTTATCGTCTTTTAAGCTTTTAACTATGTTATGACCTGCTTGGTAAAAAAGGAAATGGTCTGTTCTTCTCAACGGCCCTGGACCAACACGAGTTGCTATTTGAGTTTTTAATCTACGATAGATTATTTACCACTAGCTGTTTGCCTGCGACTTCGTCAGCATAAAATAGTAATGGTTTTCATAACAAAATTCGTAACCCATTATAGACCTTATGGAGTTGATATTTGTAAAATGAAATATGTGTGAACTCGGATCTGTAGCAATTTGAATATAAAATTTTATCAAAATCATTTCAGCAGCTTAACAGTAGAAGAGTAACAGAAAGAGAGACACACTTTCGTTTTTATAAAATTAATATTAATTATTATAGATATTTTACTATACTGTTAAATATGCCAATCATAAATAGAAAATAAACTAAAAAACCTAAAACATATTAAAAAAGGTTTAACACATATCATGTCCTTTGATAAAAAAGAACAAATAATTGGTCTGTGGTACAAGTTGTCACGTTATGACACAAACATCAAAATATATTGATCTGTGATCACTAGCGTTCTAAAACCAATTAGGTCACGATAAAGATATGCATGAAAAATATTTTTAATAATTACTAAATAATACAGAACAAATATGATTATAACACTTTCTAGAAATAACTAACAAATAATTAATAAAACGTTTTTAAAAATTGTTTTATTCGTCCTAATATTATTTCTAAAATTTCATATCATACGTCAAATAGTTTTCGAACAGATTAGACAAGAGCTATGACGTAATGTCGTTATACTACGTCAATAGTTACACAGACCTCAGAAAAAGTTTATTAGTAGAGATACAGTCTATGTGTTGTGTAAATCTTATTCATTCTTAATACGCAGTTTCACTATTTCATTTCATTTAAAAAAAAAGTCACAAACAATGACAATAATGAAACATGATACAACTCTCGTAGTTTTATGTCAAAGCGCGCTAAGGCCCGCAAGTTTTGCACAAAGCTTTTGGAAGATAGCATAGCAAGGTTATTATTTAGAAAATACATGTTTTAGTCATGTCCCATTATCGATTGTATATACAAACATTTACGATTATATACATTTTATATACATACATATTACGTACATATATGTATATCTTCACGCCAAGTAACATCAGTGCCAATGTCACGATCCTTCCAGATCTATTAGCTACCTTTACATGTATAAATGTAAAGCAAAGTTATGTATAATCACTAAACATATCGCAAAAATTAATAAAACTGGCCTCCGTCTATTTTGATACTAAGGCCAGGATATTCAAAATTACCTACTTTTTATTTTTTTATATATCATCAAAGAAGCTATGTTTTTATCTAAAAAAAATATGTATTTTTATAAAACGTGATACTAGTAATTTCAATTCATTATTCAAAAAATATACAAAACAACGAGTTTTTAATAACTTGTCAGTTTTCATTTGTAAATTGTAAAACTCAAAGTTACAAAAATAGAGTGAAATAGGTTATGACGCTTTAAATAAAATTCAATGCCTACTTTTTTAATATTTTTTAAGATGCCAACAGTGCTCGAACATTCTGGCCTTTTTTGAAGTGAGTGAAAATCGTCAGAACGTAAGACGGCGCACTGCGCATGCGCGACTAAGACGGCGCGAAATCTAAAATAAAACGTAGATTCATTGCTGTTTTTGTATTGCTTAGATATTTCCGAAGAGCATAAGATGCGCAATGGATAATACGCTGTAATATTGCAGATACGTATAATATCAACAGACATTGCTCTATTTGTTCCATCTTGAAAATAAGATTTATGTGTAGACGAGCAATGTTTCGATGTGCAGATAATATGAAAATGCTCCTAGCTGTCACGTGGTCTTATTTTAGCGAGTTTTTGTCAAGCCAAACGCAGGTTATTGATATGAAAATAATATTTCTGCATAAATGATATTGCTTTCATACTGATAATTAAAGCAATTCGTTCAAAATTATTCCCTAACTATTACAAAATATTAAAAATGCACAACGTTAATATTCAAGTTTTAACTTCTGCTGGCACTCCCAGTGTGCAGCACGTCTTTTTTTGTAATGGTTATCTCTTTATCAAATATTCAGAGTTATTTCCACTAGCTTAAATTTTAGTTTATTCATATTAATATAAAACAGTAACAGATGAATATACAGAGATTCAAGGTATTGGTATTGTGCCAGTAAATTTTCCTGTTACGTTAATATTATCACGACAAGAAACAGCAGGCTCTAATCTAAGCGAATAATTGCTAGACTGTCACTATGTGTTATTGACTGCTTAAATATAATTCATCTATATCAGTCGATTATTTATCTAGTAATTTGTAGAACTTCCACTCCTACGATTATAAATTGTCAATGTTAAGTGCTAAACTCTCCGAATAACATTATACGGTATTCAAATAGTATCACACTCGTAAACCAAATCCGCCGGTATGTCGGGTGCAGTTGTCGCAGTGTTGGCAAATATTATTATACTGGGATAAAGCGAATGGCTTTTGCAACTTCTAATATAGTGTTTTTGTCAACATTTTGCCAAGTAGTGTAAATGTGTGAATTTTATAAATATTTATCTCTTATGTATATACTTAACTGATGATATGAAAATGATATTATATAATCAAGTTAGTAAGTGATTGCAGGTAGGTAGGGCAGTTGCAGGCATAATTTATGTTAAATAAATTTTGTTCCATTAGTTTTATTTCAGAGATAATTACGTCCATATTATTGAAGTTGATATAATGATTTTAGGAAGTGATAAAAGAAAACCAAAAAAAAATAAATTACTATCTCAAAACCTCAAACATCGACGAGCTGACAAAAAAATGTGAGAAACATTTGGATGTAAAGGAAAAAGTGTGATAAATTGTATTATTGTTGTAATATATAATTTATATATACGAGTGGCTAGCCTAACTACATCGACCAACCACGAGGCTTGGTTTCGATTCCCGACGGGGCAGGCATTCGTGTGATGAACATTTAGATGTCTGCATTTCCGGGTCTGGGTGCTTATTACATTTATTCTGGTATATATTTAAGTACTTCTATGTATTATTATCGTTGACTAACACCCATAATATACTTTGCTTACCCCAAAGGGCTTGATTCTATTCGTGTAACTTGTCCATGCATATTTATATATTTATTTTACTTATTTATATTTTTGGTAACAAAGAATATGAGCAGATATTTCCTTTCATAAATGTAAAACTGAAGTGTTATCAAAATGTCTTATATATAATGACGAGGATGGGATTACTTAATTAACTTAATTAAAATTTCAAAAAATGCGCGCTAGACTATCCTAATAAAATGATACTACATTCAGTGTGGTACTCGTAAAGCAAACATTGGTATGGATACAGTCGTCGCAGTGTGGACAAACATCATTTTGTTAGAATAAAACGATACGTTTCCGCAACGTTCATGACGAAGCTTTTTGTTTACTTTTTTCATGTGTTTAAATATACTGGACTGAAATACACACTTTTTTAAAGTCATGTTTATCCTCTCGTATTTAAAATGTCACATTTTAGTGTTTGCGGTCGCATCCCTCCAAAATGGCTTGACCAATTTTTAGGTATCTTCATGCCCATATTCCTAAAGAGGTAGGTAGGTCCAACTAGTATATTTATAATGTATACTAGCTGACCCGGCGAACTTCGTACCGCCATACTTTATTTCTTTAATCGCAACTGAGGAAATAAAACCAGAACAGCAAACAGAAATGCAGACATCTAGATGTTTATGACACAAATATCTGCCCTTGTCGGGAATTGAACTTGGCCTCCCTGTTGATCAGTGATGCTAGGCAGATAAGCTAGTCCCTCGAACAGCAAGACGCTCAAACTTATGAAAGTAAGTTAAACCATTAAAACTGAGAGTAATATGTCTATAATTTCTAATTATGAACAAACATTTATGTGACCATTCTTACAGTATATCATATCAAACAATAGAAGAATAAATCAAATTAAAAAAAAATAATGTCAAGTTTTCATTTTGTCTTTTCTCTGTCACTGGAACCCCTTGAACGAACAGGATTAAAAATAGCCTGTAACCTTTTTAAGAACTTAAAGTATCCCCCAGCAAAATTACGTCTGGATTGGTATTGTAGGTTCGGCGTGGATCGCTACTAAGAAAAAGATACTCAGACAAACAGACGGACGGACAGACAGAAAATCTACAAAAGACTCAGAATGTGTTCTGCTGTCCATTTTTGACTCACCCAGACCTAATTTTTTTCAGCATCTTTTACTTACAGAATTCACTTTTCTGCAGTTTTATTATATTACATACATATCATCACGCCAAATACTTTATTTAGTCGGCATTTATATTTCATTTAGATAAAGGGAAATAAGTAGTGGTTCCACATTTACCAACATCATTATTTAAGCGTTAATTTCGTTTATCTTACCGTACTACCTAAATGTATGAAATGGTTCAATTATCATAATTACATTTTTTTAAAATGGCATCATGAATCACGTTAAATAAACTAAAAAGAGGAAAAGGATGAACCCTCTTTAAATATACTTTCATGCCGGAAGCACAACATACACATGCAAATATTTGTTCAACGTAAACAAAAACAAGCGGAAGGACACTTTGTAGTGTCCCAAATTTTGTATAGCATTGGCCGAATTAATGATAAAGGTGAGTCGGAATTTCGGTAAAATATTTTTTTTTTATTTAAAATGTGTCTGTCATCAATCTCTCTCAAAATACATAATTTGAGACCGTCACATATTTAGAAAAAAAAGCTACATTTAAATAGCCAAATAAGAGTTACAGTAATTTAATTTAAAAATGATATTATATGACCAAAAAAGTAACATTTGACGTGAAATTCTGGTAAGGCTGCAAAAGTTCCCTTTAAATATATAGAATTAAATATTAAATTTTATAGAAATATTATATATATCAAATAAAGTCGTAATAGTTAAACCGATTAGGGTGAAAATTGATGTACAGGTAGTTAACCCCGCCCGTTAACTACCTGTACATCAATTTTCACCCTGAATGAAGTTCGCCGGAACAGCTAGTAAATATTTCAAAAAATTAACAACTATTTCGCGTAGTCATCGGCATCAAGCCTGAACTGGTGCTTCCAACCAATTTTGCTAAATCTTTTTTTGTTGTGTTAGTTATCGTCAGGAGGGGGTCATATGAAGAAGATAAAATCCTAGGAAATTGCAGAGAAAGTGGGAAAAATTACACTTCAAGTTTGTTGCCTAGCTGTTAATGTCAAGCGATATGAAGTTCGGTGGATCGGCTAGTACTAAGTATTTACGTATTTAGTCATTTACTAGAGGCTTATTAACTAAAGTCCATTTTGGCAACACATCATGACCATATTAGTATCTAGATGACTTGTATTTTTTACCATCTATTTAATTTAAAAGGAAAATCGATATACAACTATAGTTGTAGAGTTGGCATTTCTGTATAGTAATAACTTTTTACTGTGTACTTTTTTGCTATTAGGTTATTTTTATTCTACTTGTATAAGCATAATATATAAATCAACTCTGTGGTCTAGTGGTCCAGATGTTCGACACGACTTCATGAGGTCCCGGGTTCGATTCCCAGGCAAGGTAACTAAAGAAAATGCGGTATTTTAAAAATGCTCGGGATTAGATATGTGGCCGGTTGGTGATAGGTATCTTTCACATTGTGGAACTTAATGTCTACGGCTAGTCGTGGGTGCCCTGGTTGTGCGTCTGCCTACCTCTTCGGGGATATGAGCGTGAAGGTACTTTGAGCCTATAGATAGAAACCATACGGTCCCTAATATATTGCGGTATATTTTATGTGTCGGTTTTCCCTGCGGGGTTCACGTTATTAACACTTACGATGTTAGAAGGAAATATATAGCGGCGAATTTCGTAACGGGAAAACAATTTTTATGCAAATTTTATAAGTATTGGGATGTATATTTCATAATCATGCGAAGCCAGGGCGGGCCGCTAGTTCAATATATAATTACAATTTGAAAGATTACACTAGGGACCCTGTACTAGGAAAATATACCACAAAGACAATAAGTATAATTTTAATTGTGCGTGCGTATGTGCTTGTGTGTGTGTTTAATTATTATAGTAAATATATTAGTATAATACAGAAAATTCAAAAACTGTGCTTTTGTAGCATAAGTGTCGACTACACTATAAAACTGTAGAAGAGTGAATTCTGTAATTGACAATCCTATTAATATTATAAATGCGAAAGTTTGTAAGTATGGATGTATGGATGTTTGTTACTCTTTCACGCTCGAATGGCTGAACGGATTTGTCTGAAATTTGGAAGACAGATAGATTGTGACCTGGATTAACATATAGGCTATTTTTAATCCCGATAGCACACCGGGTTTCTGTGAAAACGCGGGCGAAGCCGCAGGTAGCAGCTAGTATCTATATAAATTTATTGCTGTTCGTAAGTCTCGCTAAAACTAGAGAACGCCTGCACTGATTTGGCTAATTTTGAATTGTTTGTTCAAGTCCAGGGCAGGTTTAAAAGAAAAGAAAACGGGAAAAACTGCGAGGAAGTAAGGAAAAATAACATTTTATTTTTTCCAATACAAGCTGAACTAGCGGGACGACGTTCGCCGGGACAACTAGTAAAAATAATTCGTCCATGCGACAAAAAGAAGAACATATTTTTAAAACTCATAGTAACAATTTTTGTTGGTAGTTCATATTCCGAGGGATGCTATGCTAGGCTACGTTTTGTATCGTTCACTTAAGGGGTCCCCGAAGGGGAGGGGTAAAAGTCAAAATATAAATTGGGCTATAATTTATTAACTGGTAGTTTTAACGTATTTGTATTTCTTTAATTTGTAGCATGTACTTTATAGATTGTCTCGTATTTTTTCAATCGTACGTTTTGTAATTTAGAAATAACAGACAACAACATTCATTATAAAGTGACTAAATACCTTGAAATCTGGAATGAGAAGAAACATTTGAACGTATCTTACAGATACATAAATATTTTCACACCTCTAACCAAAGCTCCTCTACCGCGTTTAGCAAAGAGTATTTAGTGTAAACGAAGGTCTTCGGCTCGGCTATTATATAACTAACAAACCGTTGACAAAAAATCATTTTAATTTAGTATATTGGGTACATTTGACAATAGCATGAAGGAGTAAAATTAAGTTGATATTATAGTCTTTATCCCATTGTAATAAAGACTATAATACCAAGTTAAACCTTGGCGAACTTTACGCCGTGCCGTCTTATTAATAAAATAAGACGGCATAGTTATAAAGTATGGTAAGTTTGAGTACTGTAATATTCCACTAGATTAGTTGGTTATCCTGAAACGACGTGACGTAAATGATACCACTGTTCAACTTTTTCTGATGTCATACCGTCAATTACTATTGGCAATTGCTTTACGTGAGTACTTATTCAAAATAGTCAGTAAAATATCACTAAATAGTATAAAAAAAAGTCGCTTCCTCTGTCCCTATGTCCCTTTGTATGCTTAAATCTTTAAAACTACGCAACGGATTTTAATGCGCTTTTTTGTAACAGATATAGTGTAGAGGAAGGTTTATGTGAATGTTTTATAACCGTGCGAAGCCGGGGCGGGCCGCTAGTCTGCTCTATATGGCACCCATAACACCATTCGTGTCTATAGACGATTGTATTTCATACTAGAAAATCCATTTGCTTGGTTACAAAAAGTAAAATTTTAAAGCTTTTTACTATTTCGGATTCAGAAATACTTGAACTGATTTTAGCATGATTTTTAACAAAATTTTCTTTACGTGCCTCTTGGCTTACTTGTTTAAAATATAATGCAGGAAACGTACTGCAGTACGAGCTTCACAGAAACCCCCGGGGCTTAAAATTTTATAAGAGCTACGTGTTGATTAGCTTTGTTCCAGAATGTTCGCTTACTTATTGTGTTCTCGCTATAGCTTCAGTTAAAAACATAACTCTTCGAAAGCAATAACTTAAAACGAACTTATATCATTTCGTATTTGAAATATTGCTTTAGAATGGTTTATGTTTAAACTTCCGACCGCAGTCCAAATGATTTTGCAAAATAAATTTTCTTCGTGAAGATGTAGCAGTAATAGTTTTATAGAAAATTTATTACGAAATAGGACTCATGATTATCTTTATGGTAAGGAGGAACGACTGCTTGCTTATAGTACCGGTTTATATTTTTTGCTTATAGTGACTCCTTTGGGCTTTAATTGAAATCTTGTGATAAATATACTCATATCATTAGAACATCAGTTAAAACTTTAGAACAAAACTTCTGTCGCCATAGCATCAATGCCCGTCTTTTAATATTCAGGGCAGCTCGGAAAGCTTTTAACAACCAGGGCACCCACGACTAGCCGAACTAAGTCCCACAATGTGATAGGTGGCAAGCCTATCGTCAGCCGGGCATATATTCAATCCCGGGCAATGTTATTTTTATTAGAAAATTGAAAATAACATACATTCACGATTGCTTTTGTATCTTGACCCGGCGATAGAATTCGGGACCTCGAGAAGTTAAGGACTGCTAGACCACAGAGGCGATAGTGTATATGTGCCTCTAATATGTATACTATAATAAATCTGCAAAAGAGAGAATTCTGTGAATTGAAGATATTTTAAAAAATACGTGCAAGAGACTAAAAATGAAAAAATTAACACATTTATACCTAACATTTTTTGAATGTTTTTTTGTTTGTCTGCCTGTATCTTGAACAGCATGCACGCTAAGTTTACTGAACTGATCGAAGCGAAATTAAGCATTTATGCACTATATACATACATATCTTCATGACAAGTCCCTTGAGTGGTAGGTAGAGAGTATCGATTGCCAAATGTCACGATTTTTGCAGTCCCACCTCGCTTCCTCTGGATACACATTTGCATTAGATATCTACTTTGTCAATTTTTATCGGTCAGTCCATAAGCTATTTTTATCTACCTTACTTTTCTTTTTTCCCTGAGGGAGCTGGATAAAAGCTAAAATATAAATTGCGTTACAATTCATTAACGCTTAGTCAAATTTCATTTATCCTTTTTTATGTTATTTGTGTTTTCATATCGTCCCGTAATTTTCCCACGTCTTGTAGTTAATAAGCTGTAGTAGTAAAGTTTTGTAGTTAGGTATATTAAAGTTGTAAAAAAAAATAACCAATATATTCACTTACATTATATTCACTAAAATCGCGTACGGGTATAGTTTGTTTTTTACTGTAGTTGATCCGTCTAGTTATTAGCCTTCCAATGCTATAAATAAGAAGATACGCCTCTACGGTGTTGTATAAATTGGGCCCTAAATTATAACACAGTTCACTAAAGCTACTTAAGAAAGGGAGCTTTCTAACTTAACAAGTTGTATTACAGAGGCCTAATTAGGCCAACTTAACGATACAAGCTTCAGAGTCATGTGATCTCTTGGGTCCGCTTTATTTTGTTAATATGTAGACATTCATCATGGATTCAAAATGAGTTTATTAAAGTTAACACTATTAAGCCTTATTAAGTCTACGCTTAGACAACTTTATTCCTTCAAATACAAACAAAACTAAATTATCTTCACGCCCATATCCCCGAAGTGGTAGGCAGGGGCACAATCAGGACAAGCCCATCGCCAACCGGGCACATATCCAATCCCGACCAATTTTTTTTAAATTAGAAAATAGGAAAAAAAAATTCTATTCGTCGCCGGACCTGGGAATGGACACCAGGGCCTCACGCAGTCAAGTACAATACTTGGACCGCTAGACCACAAATATAAACAAGTATCCTGTACTATGGTGTGTTGTCGAAATGAGGGTTAGAAGCCATTTTGCGGCTACCTTTAAAATCAACGGAAAGCGTTGACATTATGTTGGCTGAGATAATACGGTGGTATTTATCTAACTGATTTGGCACCAAGCTACCACCTTGTCATACTCAGTCTTATAGTAGCTAATATGTCACCACTTACTGTTAAAATGAAGAATGAAAGTATTTTTTTATGTCATAAGTTAGCGAACAAACACACGGCTCTCCTAATGGTAAGAGACAACCGTGGCCTATAGGCACAACGTATCTTGTAGGTGTGTCGTTTTCAATTATGGCCTAAGTGTCAGGACAATTGTGCAAGTCTACTGACTACACTAACCTCTGGACAGGAGCATGACAATGTTATATGGTGGCAGCAGCAGACAAAGTGGTGGATCACTATCTGGATATTTCGTAGCATGCCACTTAGCACCAACGGAAACTTGTAGTCGGTAATTTAATAAAACTACCGGTCGCCCATTGGTCGAAATTCGACCATAATAAATTTTGATATCTTGTTGATAAGAACGCCATCTTCATTTGTCAAGACCAACTACTTTGTTTCCTGAATAGTTAGAGCGCCATCTGTGATCTTTTATCGTCAACATCAATATATTTGTTTGTGTGTTTCAAATGCATGGTAGTGTGGGTAATGTTTTATTTATTGATTTAATTTACTTCATAAGCATTATTATTCAAAAATATTAGCGTTCTGTTCTTCTCCTACACATAAACTATAAGTGTGCCAAATTTTATTCTCCTGCGCCCACGCAATTTTCGTAAAAAGTGGTCCAAAGTTTTGGCATTACGTATATACTTGTAGATAATTTAACTGGAGTACAGAAAACAGTCTCATATTTGTTGAGTTCAACTCTACAGAAATGTGAGCATTTATTCCTGTGATAGTAAGTTTTTAAAAGCATAAAATCCTTTTTCAGAGTTTCGTAGCCGATTGGTGTAAAAGACAACAGAAGTTGCAACATCTTCATTTGTCCGTCCGTATGTCACAGCTACTGCATTTCCAAAATATTAGGACTACATGGTTAAACCTGAAAGGTTAATTTTATACTTCTTGATTAATTTTTTACAAAAAAATAAGACAAAGTAATTAAGGTGTGGCGTTCCCTATACATGGAACAGAAATCTATCCTAACATTATAAGGAGGAAAGGTTTAATTTTTTGTTTATTTATTTGAAATGAATAGGCTCTGAAACTGCTGGAACAATCGGAATCAAAATCGGTGCAGCAGAAGCCAAGTTACGCAGGCGAAGCTGCGTGAAACTGCTAGTCCTATATATGCAAGGTATTCATAGATAGGTCTGAAAAATTAATAATAATAATAGTAATAAATCATCTTTTTTTCACATAAACCTAAAAGTGGCACGTGTGACGGGTCTATATAATAATAAATCTACCACCGGATCGGAACGCGGCCGCACATTGAGAAGATCCGGCAAGAAACTCAGCGGGCTTGTCTTTTTTTCGTAGTTTACAATATATTTACAATAATTTATGTAATGATATATTATATATTATAAGAAATTGGCATGAGGAGCAATTAATCCCAAGCAGTCTTATCTGCTAAATATTCAGCAATGTTATAATAACCCTTTTGATTTAATTTACATTTAACACATTTCTTAAATTTATTAATTGAAAGTTCTTTCATATAATTGGGAAGTTTAATGTAGAACTGTATACATATACCCATCAAAGAATGGCTTACTCTGTGGAGACGAGACACATGCATTACATAAAACTAATTTCTCTTAATGTCGATCATTTAAAAGTTAGACACTTCTAAAGTAGTAAAAAGTGTGATCTCTAACTTCTAAAGTAAGAAAGTGAAAAGTCTAATAAAAATTAAGGCTGCAGATCTTACGGCCGCGATCAAAAACGTCAATCTTTTAATTAGTCATTAAGGCGACATTATATACACAAAGTTGTGACTTAATGATAGATTAAAAATTAATTGAAGTCTCTAAGAGTAGCCTTAATTTCATGGAAATTTTCTACGAAAATAGGTTCGAGCGACATGTAGTTAGCGGATTTTCATATATTGCATATTTTCAAAACCACAAACGCAACTTTTTAATTTATCGAAACACCATTTTTTCCTTGTGTTTCTAATATTAATTCTTTACAATTTATTTCCCTAATAGAAACATTATATAGTTTACATATTGCTCAGCGTGAATTTTTGTTTCTACAACTTCTTCTTTTTTCTTTCTACATACCCGGATGTGTCTTCCGGCTAGACATGGGCACCCTCAATGTCCCTCTGCCTAATTATTCGAAGATACGTACTTGCAAATTATTTTTTTAATAAATAATCATTTTATTGAAAATTAACTCGCACTTGGTATGTTTGTTCAAATAATAATAAGACACGAAATACATGCCTTATAGCTAACTTCTTAAAATGAAAAATAATTTTACAACACTCTCGACGTGTGTGAACCACAAGTAACTCGTAGCTACAATAAAAGAAATACCAAATACAACCTATCTGTACCCTGATTTATTGCAAACGATATCGCGAGCGCTCGAAAGGTTTTCCTTTGAAAAATTGACCCGGCACATGTAATTGATTCAGAATACATACAAAGACCATAAATCTTTGCGCGATATAATAATATGTGTCATGAATTTGACGGTAAAAAGAGGGATGTAT
>NJDC01000727.1:1957512-1979738 GCA_002245475.1 Calephelis virginiensis | reverse complement strand
TCCAGATGAATCGATTTCAATGCGGTTATTTTGTTTGAAAGCTAACATGAAAGCGATAGTTTTTAGTTACATCACACAGAGGCCACACAGAGGTAGCTTCGTCACATAGAGAGGTCTGGTTCTATTTTTTTTTAGTTTTAGGGTTTTATCCTAGTTGATATAAATATCTATTGGTGATAATTGAAAAGTTCATACATAGAACGCTAAGTCAATATATATTCACGCTAAGTCGGTAATGGAGTAGACAGTGTGTATCGAGTGCGTAATATCACAAGCCTTGCAGACCTACATAGCTTCCTCTAAATTCATAATTCAAAAGTAAAATTAGAATTCGCTACCTTATTTTATTTATTTTTTAAATTAGAATTTTCCACTATTTTTCCAACTTTTATGACTAAATCCACACCAATTTATTGATCTAACTTGTCATTTTACTATCAAACCGGCGTGTTTGTATGAAACGAATATGATAGAAGATTAGCAGGTATGTAAGGATCGTGGTACTTGGCACTCTATACTCTCTGCCTACTCTATAAGGGACTTGGCGTTACAAAATATATAAGTGTGCTAGTGTGTTACGTGATACATATTATTAAAATCGTTAAATGTTTTTAGATTTTTTTACCAATTGCTTGCACGAAAACTCTTTATAGAATAGACTATTTGATCATTTTATTTATGATATTGGGAGGAAAACAAGCAGACGGATTTCCTGATGGTTAGAAATTGACGCCACCTAGAGACACCAAAGCTGGTAATGGTGCGTTGTCAACCTGAGGCCGGGATGTTAGGCCTCGAGCAAAAGTAAGTTTACCGGCTGTATTTCCCCTTTAAACCGGAACACGTCATGACGTTATAGCGGCAGGAGTAGGTAAGGCGGTGGTACCAATCCGGGTGAGTCGCTGTGAAACTCTACCACCTAGTCAGATATCACGGTGTTAGTGACGGTAAGCCTATGCTCGCCTTTTACGAGCTGTCTGGCAGGAAGGCATATGGTCTATTCTGCAAAAGGAGCTCGGACCAACACAGGGAATCTCGAAAGACGCAAAAAAAGGTTAAATAGGTCGATACCAACATGACCACTTGTAGTAGAGCGCTGAGCACCAACTACCTTACATATTAGTACCGCAACAATGACCATTGTCATGTCATTGTTATTTTCCAGACTGGAAGGTATATTGGCCGGTAGAGCCACAGACCAGATACGCATATATAGTATTGTGACACTGGGATCGTGTTATCTAATTATTTTATAATTAAAATAAAGACTTTTATTTAAAAACGTTATATATTATTTTAAAATCGTTTCTTTTACATCTTTCTAATATCTTTCTTCTGTCTGACAATTCTCTTTTATATTTTAGTAGTAAATTTGCCCCCTTTCAGGGGCCGGTTAAAGCCATAAGACCATGCTGCCATTGTCATGCCATGTCTTCCGCATTAATTAATTCTTATACAGTCATTAGTCACTATTTACAAAGTCATGTCAGGGTCTTAAATAAAGCGGCGGTCACTTTACTCAACCTCACTTTGGGAAATTTGGCGGCAACGAGGAAATACACGGTTCATTAATTTATTGATACATAATATGTCACTTGTGCACTTAAACTGAACGAAATTGAAGTAATTTCCACATAAACTAACTAATTTTACTCGTAATTTACACGAAGTTCAATAATTAAGAAAGTAGTACAACCATCTTCATTCACGATGGCGTCAAAACTCCCCTTTTACATTTTATCATTCTCATATTTTTAATTCAATTATTCTTTTTTAAACAGCCAGTAGAGTTTGCATCGTAATGCAACCTCTACAGTATCTATGATGGTCAAAGACCATGATTATCCCTTACAATCAATGCAGTCGTGTAAATGTGTGCAAAAAATAAGAATACAAAGGGCATATTATTACAAGAGAACATATGAAAACACATACTCCAATACTTTTATTTCACAGTCGGTTAGAAACAAATATTGTGTTAAGTGGATAGAAATGTAGTATAACCGCTGGCCTCTCCGATGTCGTCCGTTATAATAAAAGTGTTAAGTTGTAATTAAGTAAAATGGCCGATGTAATTACAGACCGAGTTGGAACGATGCCATGTCTGCGCAGAGCCTTAAGCTCGTAGTCGAAGTCGTTTACTAAATCATAGGACAAAGTTGATTATTCTGTTTCTTTGAAATTTTTAATTTATATTCTAACATTATAAATATGCAAAAAGAATTTTGCCCTTCATCGTCGCAGCGGAGGGATGTTATATCCCTTATTTTTAACCCACGACGGAAAATAACGGGTATTACAATTTAAATTTGAAGTGTCTGTGTATGTCCGTATGTGTGTGTCAGTGTATGTTTGTCTAAAGCATTATAACGTTGAAAAACGTATACTACTTTTATCACAATATTTAAATGGAATGGCAAAAAAACAGACAATAGAATAACGAAATGAAAGATGTCTTGAACAAATCAATTGTTAATAGTGTGTTGTCAGTTGGAGGTGTGAGCTTATTGAGGTACTAAATTACTCGACTATCGAATTGGAACACGAATATGGCAAGAATTGACAAAGAGGCCGGTAATAATTAAGGTTGTAGTAATATAGGCAAGGCAAAAAGATGAATTATTAAATAGTCTGCAATTACCACAAATTCAAATTTCTATTGAAAACCACATTAAAAATCCATAATTCTGTGACGAGAAAACTTCAGTTGATTTCCATTATAAACTACTGCGCGCCCCGGCTTCGCACGGTTATGAAGTATACCTACATATAAACCTTCCTCTTCAATCACTTTATCTTTTGAAACAAAACCGTATCAAAATCTGTTATGTTTTAAAGACGTATGCTTAAGCATACAAAGAGACACAGGGATAGAGGAAGAGACTTTGTTTTATACTATGTAGTGATTGCGTTATATGCATTTAAACTTCTCTGTAAGTTTTTACCTGTTAACAAACTAAATATGTAAAAAAAGTAAAAAAAAACAATAATACCAGACAAAACCTACCTATCTGTAATGTAGCTAAAAATTTTGAGCATGTCAACTTTCAAACGATAAACTTCAAATCGAAATAGATAAACCTGTTCAGCAGTTATATTTTTGCATACTCAACACACGCACGCATTTTGAACTTATAATAGCCCTCG
Organism: Calephelis virginiensis; assembly: GCA_002245475.1. NCBI lineage: Eukaryota > Metazoa > Arthropoda > Insecta > Lepidoptera > Riodinidae > Calephelis > Calephelis virginiensis. Next base: position 1,976,591 of record NJDC01000727.1, on the reverse strand, counting down.
CTACCGTCAAAAGTTAAAAATAAATTAAATGCAGTAAAGTGCGGACATAGTGCGGAATCGCTCTTAGTATACAAAAATCAGTAAAATTTTGCCAAATTCTATAAATATAATATACATACGCAACCATATACACATACACACATACTTGCATAGACGTCCCTACTGACACACACAGACATGCTAATCAGCAAAATTAATAATTACTTTTACAATATTCTATTTTATCTAAGTAAAATATATTGTTGACGAGGCTACATTATTTTAAGTATGTTAGATTTCTCCGTAATTTGTAACCCGATTAAAAACCTTATATTCGAAAGATATAAGAGTTCCATTAACACCAAGTCTAATAATGAAGAGATCTTAGAAAAGTCGAGGGAAATATACCTACTTAATTAGACGATATAATAAAGAAATCAAAATCAGACACACATATGTGTAAATTAATCGCCGAAATGTACTTATCGCCTCTGTAGTCTAGCGGTTCAGGTGTTGGACATGACTGCATGAGGTTCCGGGTTCGATTCCTGGGTCGGGCAACAAAATAAAATTTAGTTTTTCCAATTTTCTAATAAAAAAATGTTGTTCGGGATTGACTATGTGCGCGATTGGCGATAGGTTTGCCACCCATCACATTGTGGAACTTAGTGTCTTCGGCTAGTCATCAGTGCCCTAGTTGTACCTCTGCCTACCTCTTCGAGGATGTGAACGTGAAGATACTTTTTAAATTTACTTCCGAACGACTGGACCGATTTGATATTGATCAGAACTATTGCCGGCCAGTTAATAATATTTATAAAGAGATTAAGCAAGGTAAAAAAAAAAAGAATAAACAAAATGGCCACCACAATTAGAGACCAAGTTGGAAGTCTGCCATGATTGCGCTGATCCATAATGTAGTAGACACTGTTATTTACTTAATCTTAACATTATACTTTGAAATAGATTATACTTTGAAATTGTTTCTTGTTTCTATCCCTATGTTATTTCAATGGTAAAATGTTATTTATACTTTTAAGGTTGACTCCTATAGCCGAAAAACCATTATCCGTTAGTATAACCATTGGTAAATTGTCTAAAAGTGACAAAGCGTTGCTCTTAGTTGCACAAAATGTCTCTAGTTAACAGTCGATAACGAACAACCGTAGTTAGATGTCTTACTACTCGTATTAAAAACTAACATTATTAAAAAAAGTACTGTATCCCTGGAAAAGGCGACAGGGGTCCAATCAGGACAAAAATACTTCGTATCTCCAACCGAGCACTTTTCCAATTCTGGATTTTCTTATTAAAAGCATAAAAGCCGTCACGTGGTCTTACTTTAGCGAGTTTTTGTCAAGTCAAACGCAGGTTATTGATATAAAAATAATATTTGTGCATAAATGATAGTACTTTCATACAGGTAATTAAAGCAATTCGGTCAACATTATTCCCTAACCATTTCAAAATATCAAAAATGCACAACGTTAATATTCAAGTTTTCACTTCTGCTGGCACTCCCGGAGTGCAACCCATCGTTTTTTAATAAGAAATAACGCTGCCCGGGATTGGACATGTGCGCGGTTGTCGATAGGCTTGCCACCTATTACACTGTGGGAGTTAGGGTATGATATGGCCGTGAACATAGATTTTTTAAAGATTTCAAGTGCAGAAAAGTGCAAGTGCTAATTAAAACATGACGAGTATATTTAGTAATTTTTCCAGTGATGGCTAAAAAATCATGAAATTGCCTTGTCGCATGTTTTTTTAAATTAGCTCGTAGGCATTAAGTTATTAAAATGTTGTGCGTGGTTTGAGTTCCAACTCCTTAGAGACATGAAATTTGATTAACTAGAAGCTCCCACGGGAAGGCGGGTTACACCAATTTCCTGCAAAAACCTGCGACATTTTATGATATTTGCATAACAGAATATTATATAATCTATAGTTACTTAATCATTAAATTGAAGCTTCAAATTGACGACCTCGTTGCTCGAGTGGCTAGTGTACACGCCTAACTACACCGAACAACCGCGAGGCTCGGGTTCTATTCCCGACGGGGGATTTGTGTGATGAACATTTGGATGTCTGCATTTACGGGTCTGGGCGTTTATTAAACTTATTCTGGTATCTATTTAAGTAATTCTATGTATTAGTATCGTTGACTAGCACCCATAACACAAGTATATAATTTGCTTACTTTGGGTTAGATTCAATTTGTGTAACTTGTCCATGGATATTTATTTATTTAGCTTTATTAAGGTAAGAAATTCACGACGCCTAGAGACACCAAAGATGGTGATGGTCCGTTGCCAACCTGAGGCCGGGATGTTAGGCCTCGAGCAAAAGTAAGTTTACTGCTACCTTACCCTCCAAACCTGAACACGTCATCGGTAAGCGCTGTCATTATGGCGGCCGCAGCAAGAATAGGTAACGCGGTGGTACCAATCCGGGCGAGTCGTTGCGAGACTTTACCATCTAGTCAGATGTCACGGTGTTAGTGACTGTAAGCCAATGCTCGCCTTTTACGAGCTGCCTGGCACAGGAAGGCAGATGGCCTATTCTGCAAAGGAGCCCGGACCAACAAAGGGGAAACCTATAAATCCTGTTCGTAATATAGCTAAGAATCGATCACATTTCTTAAACGAAAAATCCGAATGAAATCGGTCCTTTGATTTCGAAGTTATGATACCACAGGCAGACAGATACGTGTCAAACTTATATCAACCTCATGAAGCTATACTACTGGAGGTTATATTCCAAAGAACTGATTTTATTTGCAAATATTGCTGACTCACTCTACCGTACTGACCTCTCTATCTCTGTCTTTGTTTAGACATCACAAGACTCTCAGAAAGAGAGGTTAATCAACTGGAGTGAGATAGAAGTATTTGGAAAAAAGCCTTGTGTTGGATCTAATCTAATACGGTGCTAACATTTTCGTGGTTTAACTACTTAGACGTGTTAAGCGAAAATAAACGCACACACACACACACACACATTTAAAATGTTACTAGCTTTTACCCGCTGCTTTGCTTCTTTAATTTGTTTAACTAGTTTTTAAAAAGTATTAAAAGTTATTAAAAAGTATCCTATATGACTTTAAACACTTCAAAGAATATATGTACAAAGTTACATGATTAAGTAGTTTTGCGTGAAAATGTAACAAATAAACTTCAATATTAAAAATGAACTACTACTATATTATTAAGACATATACTATACCATGTTAAGAATGATTAGATTGAAAATTGGATAAATAAAAAAGGTTTCTATTGTGATCTTTACTGTTGTAGCATGTGTTTCATTTTCACTTTCCGAACACAATAGTCGGAAAAAGCAAAGGACAATGATCAGAATCTTTCACTTTGTGGGATGCTTTAACGGATAAAAGATTGTGAATATTGAACGATGCGATGTCCGAAATAGTAGTGTATTCGAAATACATTTCCAATAAAAATGTGAGCCATTTTTGTGTTAAATATTTGTTGTAATTTTCAATGCTGTGTTGAATTAATAAATGTAAATATTTTAATACATAGCAGTTTATATAGCAGCAAAAAGAAGACTTGGTTTTAATTCGGCTCTAAAGTTATATGTATACAGGGTTACATTGAAAGCACCGTCACTAGCCAAATTTTGAGAGGTTTTCGATATACATCTACGAATAAATTAAAAATAAAAGCAGTTTGTAATTTTTATACGACACAACATACAAAATTCATGGTTATAACGTTAACTCCTTTTTATTTTGAATACACTATACACACAAACACTAATGTGTTCCAACTTTGTGGTTTTTTACAACTTTACCGGGCTTTTTGGGCCCAGCAGAGTGCTCAGCCCAAGACATCATTATTTAGATGGATTGGACTGTTCCCTACAACGCCAGCGACAAGTACATCGACTTGGTGCTGCGTTCTGGTTACTGGGTGAATACAACGTTAACAAATCATAAAACTGGTTCCCACCGACCACAGCCACTATCCCAAGCTGGTGACGTCATGACGCGTACTAAGTACGACATAGTGTGACAACAATTGAAGTATTTTTGCGGACTGTTTAAAATGCATGTCAACGTTAATATTACAATTTGGCAATACTATTCAAAATGCGTTTACTTATAAACCTTTACACCCTTATATTAAAGTTTGGCGGGTCCTTTCAAAGTAACCTTGTATATTTTAAATTTCATTTATATCGGTGAAGTTGTTTGGCCGTCAAAGTTTAACAGACAGACGGACTTTCGCATTTATATATATCGTTGTCCTATCTTAACCTACTGTACTTTAAGGTTTTTGAATTTTCTAAAGTTCTGCTAAACTTTTTTACGCTCTTAAGAGCCTTTTCGTGATAATAATTTCACGACAAAAAAGAAATAGCTAAATTGATGCATTCGGGCGTGGTTCGATGACTAAGGGAAATACAAATGTTAACACTAACAAATATTTTATACGTACACATTACATCGACTTGATTTTCCTTTTCTTTTAGTGTTTACAAGAGTACTAGCATAATTATTTCAAAGTAATAAATTAAAATTACGGCGTTTGAAAATTATACTGAAAAAAAGATAAAGCTTTTAGAAAATAAAATAAAAGCTTTTTCATACAAAAGCTTAGCATTGTAAATGTTTCGTATTTTGTTTTGTAGTTAGAAAGCAAACAAGAAGATCTTTTTATTGTTCAAATTACATAATGCCTTTATATACCGGTGCTGTGAATGGTGTGTTCCCAATCTCAGTGTTTGACAGCCTGTAAGTTCACCAGTTACTCGATGCCTCAGTCCGAAATACGACAGTGGCGAGCACTTATTATCCATCTTATTAACTGTATAAAACGTTACATACAAAGTTTAATGACAAATAAATAATACCATCATGGTACGGCAATATATTCTCATCCGGACTAATAAATGCGAAAGTTTGTTTTCAATTATTAGCATCCAATGGGAAAAGAGGTCAGACATGGCTGTGTTTCTCTCGTCTCTCGAGGGAGGGCTCTCTGTAATTGTGTGTGTGTCTGTATGTGGCATCATAATTTTTTTCTGTTCGATAACTGACGTGATTGAGATGGTTCTTAGCTACATTGCGTGTAGGTTGTCTGAAGAGTGAAGGAAAATTTTAAATTCTAGTATTATTTCCCATTGCAAATATATAAATAAATAGGTAACCGAATAGAATCTTATTATATGAAAGCGTGTTAGTTACACTATTTAGCTGAAAATTGATGAGGAGTTAGCTTAGAACCTGGAGAAGGACGTAGGATACATTTTATCCCGCTCGACTTGAAATTTTAATGTTGAAGTTAAACAAAACTGCAGTCTGAAGTAGAATAGTTTCTACGTTGTCGAAGTGGAGGGTAATATAAAGTATATAACGCGATGTACTTGAACGAAATAGCGTTTGAATATGAAATGGAGTTTGAACGAGTATCACATTACAGCCATTAGTGAAAATTTGCCCTCCAAAAGGTCAGGTTAAGTCATATCATAATACTTAGAAATGTATATTACAAAGGTAGATTTAGATATTCAGTAACTGTTACTATATTACGCAAACATTTAATCATTTTAATATTTTGTTTGAGATATGGATCTAATTACGAACTATATTCTAATTACGATTATTGAAATGTTCCACATGTACAATTAGTACGCTGCACAGTACTTGCCTATATAAGTACTTCCACCTTATCTATTTCAGCCCTAGCGTCAGCGCTATCCATTGTCGCTTTACTTTCTGGAGGATGGGGTAGCGGGTATACTTGCACATGTAGGCCACATATCCAACCAAAGGATAACGAGGCACCAGTATTATCTATGGTGTCCTGTTATCAGGAGGTCGGTCTGTACATTTATTATGATATCCACTATCGACCAAACTCAATAAATTAAATTAACATAGAAATAAAAATGTTCAGTAAACCCCGTAATGAAGCTAAGAACCATCTTGATCACGTCAGCCTTAAAATAAAATGAATAGCATCGAATTCATTCCGTTCGTTTAGGAGTTATGAAAACAATACACAGAATCATCAAACTTGGAACACCCTTCTTATTCCGTCCGGAGTTCTCAATAAAGAAACAACATTAGAACATGCTATTATCATAAAAACGAGTCGTTTGAGTAAGTAGAATATTGGAAGACTATCCCGATATATAAGAGCCATTTTTGTTGAAAATTAATTTTGATGTTTCATGGCATCTGGCTTAACACCTCCACTGCAACGCTACAGTAGAGGTTTTGAAATTGACAAATTGACTCAGTAGTTGATAGGTATCTAGTTTTATATTCATGATCTCAAAATAATATAGAAGAATCTAAATCAACAGTATTACATTAACTGTATATAATCTCACAGGGGCCGATATTGGTTCAATTACTATTTATAGTTTACATAAACTGTTGATGTTCAATTGAATTATTTTTACTGATACGTAAATATTGGAATAACAGTTCAATATTATGGAATAACAAACACTCACCGTCTTATACATAAACATGGAATAAGGTAGGAGTAAAGTTAAGTTGATATTATAGTATGTATCACACAGTAATAAAGACTATAATACAAGTTTGAACCTTGAAGTCCTTTACTACGTGTTAATTATTAAGACGGTCAAAGTATTAGATACAATTTTAATAATGATTTCCTAAAACAACGAGAATACTTAGGTGGAAAGTTTGGTTACATAATGTAGTTTTGAATATTTTTTTACATCAAGATGTAAATGTATGATTTTCGTGCCCTATCTCCGAAGTTAGGCAGTAGTACAATTTGGGCAGTCATGACTAGCTGAAGAACCTAAGTACTACAATGTCAGGTTTTAAATCTATGGCCCACCGAGCACATATCAAAGCAAATTAAACATAGTTGAATGGTGGCAATTTTGGTTTACTGGAAATAAAACACATACTTTTATGGGAGAGAATAGTCACCTCTATATAAAAACAAACGTAAATGAGGTCATGTGAAACATCTGTTTTATTTTATGTAAAACATTAATGGGATAAAGAAATAATATTTGAACATTGAACAGCATTTGAACGAGTATGTTCGGCTCTCGTATAATACGCTTCCGCTATTACCGAGTCACGATTACGGGACAATATTATTACATCGCAGCTGGCTAAGTACTTACACTGCTATGCCATAGGAGGGATACGCCACAGTAAGTGTATTATGTAAAAGGGTAATAAACGAAAAGTAAAGTATCTTCGTGTCCGTATCCCTAAAGACGTAGGCAGAGGTACGACCCGGGCACTCAGTCAGGCAAAGACACTAAGTAGTAACTACGATGGTTTTAAACCCATTGCTAACCGGGGACGTTCCAATCGCGAGTTATTTTTATTAGATAATTGATAAAACACTTTTTTTCAGTTTTATCAACTTTTTTCAGAAGCTTGACTAACGGATCGGACATGATTTTTAGTCTGACAACGGAGCGCTAGACCAAAGATGATGACATTGCAGATATTGACATTGCAGATATTGTAGAAAAAATAAATAGAATAGTTTTAGTAAAACGGTATTATCGATATTAAATAAAAGTGATTATATCACAGGGTTTTCTAAAAGGTGTCATGATATCCAGGTGTATGATGTTATAAACATGAATTTTTAGGTTTTTCAAGTACTAGCCACCCGGCGAACTTAGTATTGCTTACATAAACAGCTACTAAAAGTTTGTATGAAATAAAGCATTTAAATTATTAGATAGACTTATGAAGTAAATTTTCAGTTGATTATAATTTCTTATTCACTATTTTGACGAAATAAAGTTTCGACAACGCTCCTAATTATATGTAATCAACCGCGTTAAAATCTAATGAGAAGTTTCAAAATTATAACGTACCAGACAGACAGACAAAATTTCCAAAAATTGGTTTTTAGTTTCTGTTACTCTTCTTTAATCGTCACCTATAAGTTTTTTTGGAAAAATGTTTAATGCACAGACACTCGAGTTTTACTGCTTTAATATAAGTATTGATGTGATCATGATGATGTGTGATGATGGGATGAGTTGTGATGTAATCGAATGAGGTAATATAATTTTTCCTTCCCCAATATCTAGTTATATGTGTCGCCAACCTTGTGGTTACGCGGCAAATCCACTTTGCATTACAATATATTGAAGGTAAAATCAGCTTAACTCGACGCCTTTGTTTGTGTTTTATTTAAAAATGTATATTTAATAATGTGACAGAAATATCTCACTCTCACATATTAACTACAAGAAAAAGAAATCCTTCATCCGTTGGGACTAAATTTTGGTGATGTATTGGAGGAAAGATTGCGCAGATTCCTTAGCATTTCATGGTAGTATAAAGCGACCTTTTTACAACCTATTACTTTGTGGTCTTTTTGGGTCACACCAATGTTTGGCGTTAACATGAGGTCTATGTATGTAGCAATCGTTTTGTCACCTGTCACATTGTGGGACTAAAGTATTTTCGGCTGGTCGTGTGTGTTCTAGTCGCACATCTGTCTGATTTTTCAGTGATACGGGCGTGGAGATATCTTAAACTTACTTAAACAATAGCTACATTTCTCCGTATTGTTTTAGCTTCGCTGAGTATAATACATTATCTGGTTCTCTGTCAGGCAGCTCGTAAGAAGCTGGCTCAGGCTAAAATGCAGGTAATTTCCAAAAAAGCCCACTTATGGTATACGGGATCAGTATAGCAGGTTTCTTCACACCCATATCGAGGCCTAATGTCCCGGCCTCAGTTCATAAAAAGTTTACAAACTGTTCATATTTAAACCCTGCAAAAAGAATAAATGCTACTGCAAAAAAGAATTTTTGCAATTACCACATCGCGAATTGTCGATTCTTTTTTTAATGGTAGCTAATGATTCCTAGGTATATTGTTTTTGAAGGTAATAGATACGTCGTCTTATACTGGTAACATTTTTTAACTCAAAAATCACGACTACTTGTCGTATATTAATCAAATACTCGGAGGTATAAGCTATATTTCGGAAAAAGAATTAAAAATCTGTCATTAATAAGCCGAGTATTTGCGTAAGCAATAACTAAAAAACATATCATAATTTATAACCTCCTAGTTCTTTGAGTCGGTTAAAAAGTGATTGCCATTTATCGAAAGTTGTTTATTTAGCAAACAAATCTGCGGCAAATCGTGAATAATATTATTAAAATATTCCGTCACATCTGCAATCAGAAATGGCAGTTAAAAACGATCACAATAAATTATGGATTCAATTTCAAAGAAAACCAATAACAGTTTCATTAGAAATAAAATTAAACTTCCCCATTTAAGACTCGTGCACAACACGGTGATTAACAAACTTTAAATATTATAATTTCAAAGATAAATCTTGCTTTCAATATTGATACCTATATGAACTTTACAAAAATTAAGGGAGGTATTGTTTTTAACCGGCTATAAAACGGAAAAAATTGCATAACGATTTTTTGCATAACGTGATGACTCGGTCAATAAAAGGTGTATTTTTTATTGGTCTTTTTTACAAAACCACTTGTCTAATTTTAATTAAATACCTTATTTATTCAAAGCCAACACTGGACGACTAGACACGACAGGGTTATTAGTAGGGGAGCCCGCGATGCTAAATGTGTAGTAACTCCAGCGTCATTGGGACCCATTGCACTTTTTTCGATTAAATAGTGGAGAGTAAAAAAGGTCATGTAAGGTTTTTTCTTTTTAGCGGTGGGTTAAGTGTCTAGAAGCTAAAATAGCAATTTCAGTCACTTGATCATAGCCGAACTCATCAGACATTAATAATATATATGACTAATGTGTCTCCGATGACAGAAAGATGTCAATCAGACAGATTGCTGTAATGGACAATTAGCACACAAAAACATGGTTTTTGAAAGTTTCTGAAACTCCTACTCCCGTACGTCTTGTCCAAATCATCAGAAAATTCAAACATAGACTTATTGGCATGCAATAAGCTCGCCGTACTTTAATCTGACATGCGCGAGTATATTTTCAAGCCAAAAAAATTAGACAGACAACCCTACATACGCGTCTCTATGTAGAGATTTGATACATAATGGAGGTGTTCAACAATGTTACAGGGTATCTCCTATATCTTAATCTTGTCGATAAAATACGCTACAAACTAAAACCTAAATTCTGTTTTACAAGGTCATCTTTCAGAGATTTTACAATTTTTTTTCACTTTATCGTGGTACTGTGTACATACCTCTAAGAATAGGAACCGCTGACGTATTAATGAATGTACTTAGGATTCACCTGAAGACTAGAGAGTCGCTCTCAAAACTGAAGTTGAGTCTCACTTTAAACACTCAACCTTCGGAAAGCCTTTGTGTGATTCGGCTGTGAATTTTACTAAAATGTTACCAATAATACTAAGAAATTGATACTGCCTTAATTTGGGGGACAACGGCAACGCGGAGTCTTGTGATTGGGTTCTCAAACATATAGGAATTCAATAAAATATGCATACAAATTTTCAACCAAATCAATACAGTCGATAAGAGGTAGCCATCACTCAGACGGCGACCTTGGTGACAACTTTGTTTGAAATATTATAATTTAGATTGACATGGATGCAAACCAATGTTTACTACTAAGGTTTTAATCCATGTGGATTAAAACTATTATAGGTGACAGACAAATATAAAAAAATGTATATATCGCCTATACATATCAAAATTCTCACACATTTTTAAGAAAGAAAAATTTTTTATACGAGGCTTATACGAGGGCGCATCTTCAAAAAAAGGTGACAAGATGACGTCCTGGCCGTAGCAAAATTTTGATTTGGTTAAAATTTTGGAAAGTTGCCCCAAGCATGGAACAATTACGAAATTTCAAATATGGAATTGACCTCGTAGTATGCTGACAATTGGAGGCCGTCAACCAATGGGTAGATATTGTTTTTGAGATGTAAAATTTTAGTTATGTCAAATTAGTACAGACATAACAAATTGTGATGTTTTTAATTAACGCTTTCCAAGTGATAGATTAAACGTCTGTATAAATGTGTACGATCTAATATGACAGCACTAAAAGTTTTTTGTCACTTTCTATTACTATTGTTAAAAGAGACATCAATTATTTAAAACTAGTAGTGCGCAAAAAAATACCATCATTTCATTTTCAAAAAGTTAAGGTTTAATACTAAATACTGACTGTCATAAAATCGCCTTACATTTTCCTTTTTTTAAGACGTCATTGCTCACCCTTGTTCTATGTTAGTAACTTTATACTAAGTATCTTCACGCCCATATCCCCGAAGAGGTAGGCAGAGGTACAACCAAGGCACCCACGACTAGCCGAAGACACTAAGTCCCACTCAATCCCGACCAACATTTTTTTTTTATTAGAAATTTTTTTTAAAGAAAAATCCAATTTTCATTTCGTTGGTCGACCCGGGATTCGAACCCGGGACCTCATGCAGCCAAGTCCAACACCTACCCTATCTATTTCTGTCGACATGGCGTCAGTGATCGCATTGTCGTGTGCTAGCCCCCTTGTCGTGTGCTATGCCCCTGTGCTAACCGAGGTCTGCTGAATAGAATAGACCATCTATCTCTCTGCCAGGCAGTCCGTAATAGGAAAGGAAATATGGGGCATTACCAAGACCACCACTGCTGGTTGAGTGCTGTGCAACTTGCCCGGGTAGTTGTCCTATTCCTGCTGCTATAACGACACTGTCATGTTCTGTAGGGTTACTCTCGAAGCTCGATTCATGCATTATTGGAAATTGGAATCGAATATGTCATTTTAGGTACTTTTGAATACAATACTGGAGAATTATTACCATTTAGTTAATAGTAAATAGTAAATTATTTTATCCTATTCGTTGAATTTATTTGTAACTAAATGTTAATAATCCTCTAATTCTGTGTTCACAAGTACCTAAAATGACATATACGATTCCAATTTCCAATTCGCATGATATCGAGATTCCAGAGTAACCCTACTGGTCTGGAGGGTAGGACACACACACACTGCACAATAGTTCTATCACCCTGACTTCAGGACATCTACACACCTTCAACATTTATGCTGTCTATAAGCCACGGTTGTCTTTTACAAGCAGGAATCTAATGTGTTTGTTTGCTGATCTCTAACATAATAAAACAGTAGACTTGCATATACAGTCTAAGATCTCAACCAGAAATAGCGACGCACCAGTATTATCAACAGTGTCTATAAGTGGCGGTTGTCGATATCTTCTAAAATGAAAAAAAAATACTGAAGATGGGTGAAGTTCATAAATTACCTTTCCGAATTTATTTATGGCAAAAGATAGCAAACAAGCACGCCGATCCCTGATAGTAAGAGATAACTGTGTAGTAGTCTATATACACCATAGAAGTTTTAGGTGCGTCGCTGTCCTATGACCGGGGTGTTAAGCCAATTGTGAAGGTCTAACGGCTACTCTACCCTCCGGACCGTAACATAAAACTGTCGTAATGGCGTCAGGATTAGGTCTTTTTTGTGACAATGGAAGGCAAACGAGCAGAAGAATTTCCTGATGGTAAGAAATTCACGCCGCCTGGAGACACCCCAAAGGTGGTAATGATGCGTTGTCAACCTGATGCCGGTATCTTAGGCCTAGAGCAAAAGTAAGTTTACCGGCTACATTTCCTTCCGAACTGGAACACGTCAACGGCAAGCATAGACGTTGTGGCGGCAGGAATAGGTAAGGCGGTGGTACCAACTCGGACGAGTCGCTGCAAAGCACTCTACCACCAGTATAACTGATACTCAATCCTTAATACATCGTGGTATTACTATTTAATATTTTTTTCGGATATATACTTGAGCATAGACCAACCTCAATTTTTTATGTCTCACTCATGTCTTTTCCAGTCTTCGGATCCCTTCAAACCGCTGTAGAGGTTTCGTGCTATCCTATCCACAAGTCAAAATGTGTCGATAACTTTCGCAAACATACAATACCGTATTTACCATAAGGGCACACGGGGCCCAGGGCCCACACAGTCAGAGGGCCCAGACAGCTTGAACATTTCTCTCATATTTAATCTTAATGTGAGAGATCAAACATTATACCATGCATCTTGTGTTTTGCGTTGGATAAAAATATTTTAAACACTAAAGAAAATATTTAATTTTATTTAATGTTTAAAATTAGGTACTTCACATATCGATGCCGAATTGTTTCTCAAAAATATGTCACCCTGTATATGATTACTCATAATAAAGCAGATCATAGTAAAAAAAATTGGCAAGTTTTGTATTCCAAAAGAGCCTCGAGTTTTTGTTTGCCCAAAGGCCCCACAATAGTCTAAGACGGGCCAGCAAATATAATCTATTCCAAATTATGAAACACTTACTTCGTGTGTGCTTCGTTTGCTGTTGTTGTATGTTCAAGACAACGCGAAACATTTGCAGTCATTTTTGACATTTCTTGTGATATCAGATGTTACTTTGACACTTACCGTGTTGGAAGCGAGCCAGCTTACGAATCAATGAGGCGTAAACTTCTAAAGATACAAGTAGTTGCGCAGAGGTATATATGAGAAAAACTATTAAAAGCCGATTTCAAAATCTTCACTTGCTACGGCTTACGTACTTGTAATTATACCTACTGTTGAATTTTAATCTCAAAAATGGCTAAATTATTAGTTGAGCAACTGTATATTCTAGCGGTGTGGTGGTCCTGGTAGCGGTCGCCATTCAAGCACTTTTTAATTCATGGTACGGGTATATATCGTTTTTACCTTTCATACTTTACCTGTCTTTCTACTCGTCTCGCTATTTATCAATAGCAAGCTGCACTTACCTGAAACAAAAACGTAAACATAATCACCACGTTAATCTTCTCAAACCTGGCTATAAATAACAAAGTATACCGCGAACTTATTGCCATTTTTTTGGTAGGTAAGGGAAAAACAAATGCGAGGTAATCTTGAACACAATAAATCTCTTTTTTTTCCATGCAGGCATTTCGTAGCTCACTGCTCAAGTCACTGCTGGTGCCAGTTCATAACACTGGAGACACACGCACTTGTCAAAGTAGGCATTTTTCAAAATTTTGGATGTTTTCGATGTATTTTTTTGTGATTTTAGTTTTTGTTGCTTGTTTTTTCTTTCTATAATTATTATTTGAGTCTTATGAAGATATTTAAAATATTTTCACACAACAAGTTTGTTGTGTGCATAATGCAAATATTTTAATAGGTATTTATCTAATAACTTATTGAAATTATTTCTTTACTATTTACACACTGTTTTTCATATTCATTATATGATTATCTTCTACATTGTCACAAAAAAGTTGATGACGCATGTCGTACCGGGAGCCGGTCAAGAGACAGATAGGGGTTTTTAGCGCCAATGTTTAAAAAAAATTAAGACTTTTGGACTAATTTGACATGTATTTTGTTTTTTTTATTCATTTGATGAAGATAATAATATGAAACCAGTTTAGTTTGTACCCAGCAAAATTACCAGTAACAGTTATTATTCCATACAACATTTGCGAATAACAATAAATTGTGAAGATTTTCAAAATTAATTTGAGGTTTTAATTTACAAATTACAGATAATAAAATGAGAATGACCATCTCTGATGTCTCACGACTCTGACCCAAAATATTGTAGTATACTTGGAATTTTACTAGCGACATAGATAGCGAGAGCGAAAGTTTATAGCGACAAGTAAGTAAGTTGTTTTCAAATATTTTTAAAGCAGTATATACTTGTGTAGTCGTTTTTTTAAAGAACCCAGATTCAGAAAAAAAACACACTTTTTTAAAGAAATAAATATGACAATGGTGGTTATTTTGTTGGGCACTCAATAAACTAATTTAAGTGATCACTTTCTTCTTTCAACGAAAGTAACAGAAAGAGACAAAATACTTTTAGTGGTGTCAGATTAGTCTGTATATAACATTTCTACAGACGTTTAGTCTATCACTTGGAAAGCGCTGATTTTAAAACATCATACTCGTAATTTGACATGTCCAGACTTATCTGACATGTCTAAAATTTAATGTCTCTTTTGGTTTTTGTTTCATTTAAAAAATTTGGTCTGCTTCTAAAATTAGTTTTGTTTGTGAACAGCAGAATCACCATTAATATTCTAAATCAGTTTTTTACGAAAACCGATGTTTAATATATTAAATTTAGTTTAATTTAATTAATTAAATTATAGAGACAAAAAATAATATAGAAAAAAAAATGGATTCACAAAATAGCTAAGTAAATACCTTTATTCTATCCGGAATATCTCCGTTACTATTTCTTAGATTTTATAATATGGGTAAACAATATCGTACGTGTGTAGGGTAGACAAAAGAAAATTATCTCTTATTCTCGAAGCGAGATTTATATTATGAAAAATAATAAAAGTAGCACAGTATGGAGGACATGAAAACAAAGGATACTCCGCAATGCAGTGGAATAAAATTCCTGAATAACATGTGAGCGAGAACTCGTGCTTTTAGATATAACGTGCTCGGAGTTAAATTATAATCTAGGATCAGAATATTGAAGAGAAATAGAGTAAAGTGGATATGAAATGAGTTTGAAAATAAATATAAAGAAGAAAGTTCAAGGTAATGTTTCACCTTTTTTCAGAAATAAGACTTTTTCATTTACTTGTTCCATTTTTAGGAATGCTTTCCAAAGTTATAGAAAAAAATGTATATAATATAATTGTTATATATAATTTATTATGTATAATTATATAAATAATTATTTTATATAAAAAAAACCCCATTTCGCGTGGTCACCGCATCACGCTTGAACGAATTTATTATTGACAGAAAATCGGAAAATTGCAGGGTGAATGGGAAAAATCAAACTTCAATTTTGTCCATACCAACTATTAGTAGCTGCTAAAGTTCGCCAGGTCGGCTAGTGTGAACACGTATACATACATACATATTTCAACGCCAAGTCTCTGGCTTGATAAGCAAAGCGTATTGAGTGCCAGGTTTCAAGTTTCTTTAGACCTTCCTAGCTTAACAATCAATAACACGGAAAGAAAGAAAAAAGATATGTGGTCGATCTCGGCGCTTAAAAGTTAAGCCTAGTAAAACTGCTAAAACCGACGACAACTGTTTCAATAAGTATAACGTCGCAATTTGATTGTTCTCTTTTCGAAAGACAGCACGTGTTTCCGGAATAGCCCCACATACATTTCATCAACAATCTATTAGTAGTTTTTGAATTAAACTTAATCTATACTTATAAAATATGTATATAATAATATTATATACATATAAATTAATCTATATTTATAAATACAATCGCCTCTGTGGTCTAGCGGTCCGGGTTTTGAACTTGACTGCATGAGGTCCCGGGTTCGAACCCTGGGTCGGCCAACAAAAAGAAAATTGGATTTTTCCAATTTTCTAATAAAATAATGTTGGTCGGGATTGAAAATATGCCCGGTTGGCGATAGGCTTGCCACCTATCACATTCTTTGGCTAGTTATGGGTACCTTGGTTGTACCTCTGCCTACCTCTTCGAGGATATGGGCGTGAAGATACTTACTTACTTTTATAAAATAACATGTCCTGACTGACTGGTTCATTATCGCCGAGCAAAAACTGTTAGAGTTACAGCCATGAAATTTGGTAAATAGGGTGGTTTTATTAAATGAACATCTACTAAGGACGGTATTTTGGAAATTCTACCTCTAAGGGGTTGGAATAGGGGTTGAAAGTTTGTATGGAAACCGTCATTTTTTAAGTTAAAACATGAAACTTAATTTTGGGAAACTTATTAAAAATGATTAGGTACGAATTTAAGCTTTTCGAGAAATTCTACCCC
Source organism: Calephelis virginiensis (assembly GCA_002245475.1). Classification (NCBI taxonomy): domain Eukaryota; kingdom Metazoa; phylum Arthropoda; class Insecta; order Lepidoptera; family Riodinidae; genus Calephelis; species Calephelis virginiensis. The sequence continues at coordinate 1,959,838 of NJDC01000727.1, read as the reverse complement.
TAAGGGGGTAAAATAAGGGTTGAAAGTTTGTACGAAAGTTCTTATTAAGGGGCTATAATCAGTAAATATATTAACTGCCACGCGAACAAAGTCACGAGTAACAGCTAGTAATGCATAAATTTTTCGCATTGTAAAGTATAACCATGTATAGTATAACTCGTAAACCACTAGTAGGATTGAAAGTGTTGGTGTTAAAATGGAAAGGGCTCCGCTAAAAGGGAAATGCTCCGCTGGTTCGGTCATGTGGAAAGAATGACAGATCAAAGATTGACAAAGCAGATATACAATGCGAATGTGGATGAATAGGTACCCGGGGATACCAAGGTTGACATTCCACGATCAGATCAATCGGATATAATAAGTCGCCGAAACCGGCGTGTTTGTATAAAAAGGGAATGTATGTAATGAACGTGAAGCAAGCCAGACAGAATTGTCAGGATCGTGAGGTCTGGCACTCGATACTCTCTGCCTACCACATGAGGGACTTGGCGTGAAGATATAAATGTGTGTTCGAAGGATCATGATATATGTAATTATATCCGGTCGTATGTCTCAAGCCAATATTGCCGAGTGTAATAAATATCACGATATATTATTTATTGTTCACAATATTTTAAATAACTCCGGAGAGTAGCCCCTATGACACATTACATTCAGTAATAGTATGTAGTAATAATAAAAGTAATAAGAAGTAAGTCTTTGATAACGCCTATGCACATTTTACATTTTTCACATCTACATTTAGTGGCAGGTCAGTAAATAAATAAATAAATATCCCTGGACAAGTTACACAAATTGAATCTAACCCCAAAGTAAGCAAATTATATGCTTGTGTTATGGGTGTTAGTCAACGAAACTAATACATAGAAATACTTAAATAGATACCAGAATAAATTTAATAAACACCCAGACCCGGAAATACAGACATCTAAATGTTCATCACACAAATGCCTGCCCCCGTCGGGAATCGAACCCGAGCCTCGCGGTTAGCCGATGTAGTTAGGCAACTAGGCTAGCCACTCGACCAACGAGGCGGTAAATATGGGAGCACCTTGGAATCATGACCTATCTTTCAAAAAATGAACCTAAAGTGTCAATAAACGAGTTGACATACAAAAATAATAAAAAGAAACACATTCGAATTGAGAATCTCCTCCTTTTTTTTAGTCAGTTAAAACATCATTTTATTATATCCCATATGTCTAAGCATGAAAATTGCTGATAGATTACAGCTTATCTTGTCAAGAATGACGCTGCGTCATGTAATTAAGATAAATTTAGGCAGGATCTGACATTTGACAGCTTTTTAAATTTTAAACCTCAAGATATAATCTGTATCATTTATCATTTTCATGGCATAGGGATGGAATGATCTCGTCGCGTGGTTTTTTTTTCAAGATGCGAACAAGCTTGAGGCTATCCTTTTGGTAAGAGACAATGGTCGGCTAGAGATGGCATAAACTGGTAAATGATTAGCATAAGGTTGAAATTTAGGCAAGAACACGACAATAGCGAGCAATGGCAGCAGGAATACACCATTTGGTTTTGTTTTATATATTATCTATCTTAATATATATATCGCCTCTGTGGTCTAGCGGTTCAGTTGTTGGACTTGACTGCATGAGGTCCCGGGTTCGAATCCCGGGTCGGGCAACAAAAAGAAGATTGGATTTTTCCAATTTTCTAATTAAAAAAAATGTTGCTCGGGATAGGATATGTGCCCGGATGGCGATAGGCTTGTCACCTAACACATTATGGGACTTAGTATCTTCGGCTAGTCTTGGGTACCCTGGTTGTGCCTCTGCCTATCTCTTCGGGGATATGGACGTGAAGATACTTTTTTTTTTACTTTTTTTTTAATATATATATTTCTTGTGTTTGTGTGTTTGTGACTGAACTCCTCCTACTGGAGCGATTTTAATGAATGTTTATGTGTGTGTTCGAGAATGGTTTAGATTCACAATTTGGTTCACTGCAAAATGTTTTTTTTAATTATATTTTTGTTTGTAAGTAGTCGTTGGTTGTTGGGATGTTTTACAGTATAACTTTTAAGCGAAAGGACCGATTTCGGTGCGGGTTTTTTGTTTGAAGGCTGACGTGATCAAAACGGTTTCTAGACACATTACATATCGTATATAGAATTTGTCAAGAGTTTGAATGAGACAGCAAACATTCGCTCAAGTCTCCTGATGGTAAGAGGTAGTCGTAACATGTAGTTAATACCAAAAATCAAAATCAAAAATCAAAAAATGTTTATTCGATTCTTTTTTGTACATTAACACAATGCGATCGGAGTCTCCTTTTAAGTGCAAGCGCACTTGTGTTA
>NJDC01000727.1:1932172-1956898 GCA_002245475.1 Calephelis virginiensis | reverse complement strand
GGACGAAGAGACAGTGTTTTTATCTAGTTTTAGTATAAAATGATCCAGGCAGTTAAGCTCCCTTGTCGGTAGCGTGTGACCTGGTAGAAGACCGTGCATGGATAACATATACCATTTATATATTTTTATATAAATTTACCGTGTCAGATATATTTAAGATTTAAGTAACCTCTCATTTGTAGGAGGTTCTTCTACGCGCAATGACACATCATGTTCAGACATTTCGAAGACGTTAAAATTTCACAAATACATATATACATTCATGTTTATTCTCTTACGAGGTAGGCGAGGAGTATCTGTTTTATTAATTTTTTATCTGTATATCTGTACACGTGTCTGAACCAACGGAGCATATCCTTTTATTTTTACACCAACACTTTCTTTAAATCCTTATCTTTCTCCGGTCTTTAAAACTTTATGTGAGTTTAACATATACCAAACTATAATATCAGCTTTCATTCACAGCTGTCCCTGCGTGCCAAATTAAACAAAATCCTTACAAATTATAATTTTTTCGTTATTTTCTTGTTCAATCTGTTTTAGGTAGGCAGTCTATTGGCCGCACTCGGAGAAGTCAATCAACATTTAATTATCATAATCATTAATAAGGGTAATTATGTCACAATTTAGTATCAAACATATCGACTTAACAATTAATGTCTCAGAGTGCAGCTAAATTCAAATTTTGTTTGATAGAGTTAGGAACATCCATCCATCTGACCTCATAAACTTTAGCATTTATACTATTAGTAGGTAGCAGTAGCATATTAAATATACTCTACATAACAAGCGCTTCAATGAAAACATAATATCGTAATGTATAATTAATAAAAGATATAGTATCTTGAACGAAGTGTTATTAAATGACATCCTGTTCGAACAACGTGAACGTGAGTAGTGTATAGAATGGTATTTGTGTATTAATACGTAAAATAATCGTAATTGTAGTAAAGGCAATTCCGTACATTAAAGATACTTCAACTAAATTGTTTTTGATGAAATTCTTGTTAAACCACAAAGCGACGTACAGGATATAATCCCGAGTTAAGAAATTTCTGTGGGTAAATTTCATTTGTTAAACAGATCCTAAAAATTAATCTTTTTTTTTAAATTATTAATTTACCAGCTGTACCCGCGAATCAAAGGAAACGCTAACCCGATTTAAAAAAAAAAAACCAATAAAGCAAAGAAATTGAGTTTGACACTTGTTCATAATATTATGTTCACAACGCCATTACCCTTATTAATAGTGTTCTGATCAGTATCGAAAAGTGGAGTAAATCTTTCGGTCTTAAACTTAATCCAATCAAGACCCAGGTCATTATTATTGGTAGCCCCGGACTTATTAATAAGATAAAATGGTCTACTGTACCCCCTCTTAGATTAAATAATGTCATTATCCCTTATGGTAACTCCGTTAAGAGTCTCTCTTGGACTAAGCAACTACAGGAGGTCAGTAGGAAATTTTTTTTTGTGCTTGGAACTCGTTGAAGTGTCTTCGTTTTTTGCTTCCAATTCCTACCAAGATTATGCTTGCTGATTCCTTACTACTTTAAATCATAGATTACGCTTATGCTAGTTACGTAAATCTCACTGTTGAGCAAATAAATAAACTCGAATGTCTTCAGAACTTTTGTATTAGATTCATATTTTCATTACGTAAATATGATCACGTTTCTCAATTTCGTGCTAAGCTCAAGTGGTTGCCTATCAACATTCGCCGGAACTGCCATATCCTCTCCCTTTTGTACTCCATTCTCTTTGATCCATTTGCGCCTATTTATTTAAAGGAGAGATTTAAGTTTTGTAACAGTGAGGTAAAATTCCTCAGGTCCAGTGGTAATTGTACTCTTCAAGTTCCCTCTCGAAACACTTGTTACTATAGCCGTTCTTTCTACGGAAGCAATGAGGCTTTGGAATTCTCTCTCCGTAGACATCAGGAGAGCTCTAAATATTCATATTTTCGAAAGTATGTTCAAGCGTCACTTTCTGCATTCATTATAATGTATATTGCATTTGACTTTTCTTGTTTGTCTTAAATACTGATAATTAAAACAAGCTTCTGATTTTAATATGACTTGTGACGTCTAGTCTTAGATGCATTTTTATACTTTTAAGAGCACCATGAAACAGTATCTCGCTAAATCTTGTTACATACTTTAGGGTTGCCTGGAAGAGATCGCTGCCTTAGCGATAAGACCGCCTTTGTGAATCTTCTTAGTTTAAGTTATTTTAATGTATTTGTAATTTATTTGTATTTGGTGCACAATAAAGAGTTATTGTATTGTATGTTGTTCCGATAAATACATATTTGGTTTTTGCATAGAACTTTGCACTCATTTCCATTTTTTTGCGGTGAAGTCTACAGCCAAACATTTTTATATTGAATTTGGCTCTTCATTTTTACATTTATGTTTTTGATGGGATTTCATTTTAATCACTTACTAAGCTATGGTTTCCTCCGAAAGCGAGCCTTGTTGTTGTCTAAGTAAACAAAATGGCGCGCTTTCCTAGAAAACAGTAATTGACACCGAAACGTCAATAAGCGGTGTGATATGAAACTTGAAAGGAATTCTTTCTTTTCTTTCTTTAGATTTTGGAATTCTTGTTAGTATTTTGCCATTAGTCAAGTACAAATTTGCATCAAATTCATCAAAATCGGGATTCAATTATATTTAGTCACAAGTCGTCAATAAGTCATGTCGGGGTCTTGGGTGAAGCGGTGGCCTCATTACTCAAGCTCTTATGGTAAGATTTGGCAGCTACGAGGAAATACACGATACGCTAATTTCCTCATGATTATTTCATTTATGCACATTCACTGAATAAAATTGTACAAAATGACACCAAAATTTACTAATTGCACTCAATACAAACACGAATATCAATAATTATGAAAACACTTCGACCATCTTTTCTCTCGATGGCGTCAAAACTCTTGAAACGCTGCTCTCTGTACGCTAGTTTAACACAATAGGTAAAATTTCAAAAGCATACTAGGTACATACAGCTCATTCAAAAAGAGTAAACAATAAATGAGGGCGCCACTGTCTTTAATATCACAATACAATTCTATGAAAGGATATATTATTGTTCCAAAGACTCACGAAGAGTCGTTTTAATATGTTGTAGTATTACCTAATATCGGCATTTTATCTGAGTTCTTAAATTCTATTAAAAGTTTGAACACCATGCAAATGACTTCTTCAGACACACTAAGATTCGTTTTTTTCATCTTTTTTAAATATCTGCAATTAGTGTGTAAAACTCAAAACTTTCATTGAACGTAGTAAAGCAGCAAAATATTTACAAGACCTTAATAAAAGTGATCATAGAAATGCATAAAATAAAAGTTTATAGCCAGACGTAGAAAAAAAAATCCGATGTTATTAATTACGACTCTTTTTGTGCGGACTGTACAACGTTTAAGTACGCAAATTGCATTATAATTAAGTTAACGACGAACTTTATCGTTAGTAGGAAATAGGAGATTTATTAACGTTTGGTTTGTACATACAAAGTAGAGGGAATCCCGCACTAGGTATATTTCGGTAGTGTTTTCCTACAACCAAACCAGTCTTTTGTATTTGGCCCATCTCGTGTTACTGACAGACGTTACTGTATAATAATAAATAAAAATGTCTTTAACACCCAAATTTGTCATCTCATTTTAATAATAGGCCAATTAAATGCTTATGAATCCTGCTTTCTAAGGATTTATTCGCAGTGTTGGTCCGGGCTCCTTTGCAAAATAAACTATCTGCCTTCCTGCCAGGCAGCTTGTAAAAGGCGAACATAGGATTACCGTCACTAACACCGTGACATCCTACTTGGCAGCGACTCGCCCGGATTGGTACCACCGCCTTACCTGTTCCTGCCGCCATAACGTCCATTGCTTGCTGTTGCGTGTTCCAGTTCGGAGGGTTAAGTAACCGGTAAACTTACTTTTGCTCGAAGCCTAACATCCCGGCCTCAGGTTGGCAACGCACCATTACCCCCTTTGGTGTCTCTAGGCGGCGTGAATTTCTTACCATCAGGAAATCCGTCTGCTTGTTTGCCTTCCAATATCATAAAAAAATTGTTTTTTTGCATCTGATTTTATTTTAATATTATCTTTGGACTGACCTATTTGGTTATTTTTTATCTTAGTTGATAGCGAACAAGCAATCAGCTCTCCTTACGGTAACAGACATCAACAGCCTGACACCACAAATGTTGTTGGTGGTTCGATCTCCCTGTGGTAAGGATCTTAGGTCATATGTGCAAGTATACCGACTACCCTACTCTCCAGGCTCGCACTAGCGCTACGACGGTGGTAACCATCCTGGCTAGCTGTGGTATAGCAATCTGTCACCAAGTAATTTCAATTGCACTAGTGCAATAATCCAGTAGTTAATTGTTACCAGCGAACAATTGATTCGTATATAACATAAGTCGATCGCTTTTAATTATCGATGTAAATATGTATGTTTCAAGTTAAGTTCTATTATTGGTTATAAAATTATTTCATTGGCGTAGTTAGTCTAAAAGAGTTTCAATTTGCATATATTACTTTTAACAACCAAATAAACTATCTACTCTAATTTCTTTTCTTATTTAACTTTTAACTTTTATATGCAGCTAAAATGTACATTTAATTTCCCTGTAAAATCATCAGTCTCAATTTGCGGTTCCCAAAGTTTGCAAGGCTCTGCGCCATCTAAAATTTTCAAGCTTGTGAATTAACTCTTCACTTTTTTAGAGAAAAGGGGCATATGTTTTCCAGTGTTGATCCGGGCTCTATTGCAGAATAGATCCTCTGCCTTTCTGCCAGGCAGCTCAGAAAAGGCGAGCATAGGCTTACCGTCACTAACACCGTGACATCTGATTAGGTGGTAGAGGCTCGCAGCGACTCGCCCGGATTGGTACCACCGCCTTACCTATTCCTGCCGCCATATTGTCAGCGCTTGCCGTGTTCGGAGGATAAGTAAATTTACTTTTGATCGAGGCCTAGCATCCTGGTCTCAGGTTGGCAACGCACCATTACCACCTTTGGTGTCTCTAGGCGGCGTGAACTTCTTACCATCAGGAAATCCGAAATTGTTTGTTTGCCTTGCAATATCATAAGAAAACACGATATTCCGCTAAATCTTGTTCCATACTCGAGGGTATAAAAAAATGTAAAGGTTTGTATGTAGATCTCAGATTTCGTAATGACGAGTTGTGGAACTACTGAATAACAATTAATGTTGAACTACTGAACATTTTCTGACGCTTTATTCTATAGGATTAAAAAGAAAGAAGGAATTTAAGGCGTTTACCAAAACGAATGAAAGTCAGTTCAATCACTACATAGTATAAAACAAAGTCCCTTTCTCTGTCCCTTTGTCCCTTTGTATGCTTAAATCTTTAAAACTACGCAACGGATTTTGATGCGGTTTTTTTAATAGATAAAGTGATTGAAAAGGAAGGTTTACGTGTATATTATATACCCGTGCGAAGCCGGGGCGGGCTGCTAGTTGAGTAATAAAACCTTCATAAAAAATAATAAAATAAATATTCCTGGACAAGTTACACAAATTGAATCTAACCCCAAAGTAAGCAAACTATATGCTTGTATTATGGGTGTTAGTCAACGATTCTAATACATAGAAATAAAAAGATACCAGAATTAATTTAATAAAGACCCAGACCTGGAAATGCAGACATCTAAATGTTCATCACACAAATGCCTGCCCCCATCGGGAATCGAACCCGAGCCTCGCGGTTGGTCGATGTAGTTAGGCGTAACGGGCGAGCGTTGGTTAGTATGGATCTTATATCATGACCGTGATTAGGTAGAAAACACTTACTGCAATGACTCGCCGAGTACCCAGCCACCGCTTTACCTGTTCCTTACGTCACATGTCAGAGCTTTTCATTGTCGTGTTCCATTCGGGTGGTAAGGTAGACTTACTTACTCGAAAGGTTTAACGTGCGAGGCACACGTTGACAACACATCATTCCCAATTTTTATATTTGTAGGTGGCGTGTAATTCCTGCCATCAGGATATATTTTTTTTCAAAAAACTATTTCATACCATAACTATCCCCTTGTAATGCCAAAATAATTTAAAACAACTTGAGAGTTTCCACATCGCTATATTTGTGCGGACGTCAAGATGCAGGGACCAAGTCTTAGATTTTAGTGAAACATGCATCAAAAAATTCTACCTAATCTACTATAAATAATCTACTATTTGCTACCTTTGCTCAAAAAATTAGTACCTCATCAGAAACATGTTTTTTAAGCCAAAAATGTTTTATCTACTTGATATTTTTCTACTTAAATTCTATCTTTTTAAAAATAATGTGACGTGTCCAAAACACAAACAGTTTTAAAAATATCGACTTAAATAGTTGGTCCCTCCATCTTGACAATTCAATAAATTACTTTTTCCGGCTACTGTTTAGTTATTTTGTAACTTTTGAGTGCTCAATATTTTCTACCTAATTTCTACCTTTAAAATATGTCATTTTTTTTACAAAAAATAATTGTAATTACTGAGCTATTGTGTATTTAATATCTTTGTAAATTCCATTGAATGTTTCGTGTTTATTTATATTTTAATAATATTTACTGCATTTATGGATCATTGAGTGACTATTATTTAGTACATGCTATAACCAAAATGGACTAAGTTCAGGTTTTCTGAACCTTTAAAACAAAAATACAATTTTTTTAGCTTAAAAAGTGTGTATAATACATACTTACTAAGGTACATATTATTATCACATCTAAGCAGAACTAAATAGATTTAAAAATACTTTCATCTAGTTAAATTCAAGGTAACATACAGTTTTAAATTATTTCGATAGTCACTGTCGGGTAAAGGAACATATTTCAGTACTTTGAAGAAAATTAAATTAGGTCCCACTCTGTACAATTTATTGAATACCTATCACACTCGCACACGAAGGGTTCAGTATATTACCAAGCTGCGCTGAGGAATCAAACTAATACTATGTGTTTGTCCACACTTCTAGCACAATTTATTATTATTATTATCATCATCATCGTCTCCGTAGTTATAAATTTTCTGAATACTTGCTATTTTTAGGATGGTTTATTTCAATTAAGTATTCATTTATTTCCATTTTTGCTATTTTCACTATGTGGAAAATGACAGATGAAAGCTTGATAAAACAGATATAAAGTGCGTGTGTGATTTGATGTATCTTGTGGATATATGCGGAGACTTAGGTAGGTAAAAATCTCGGGTTTTATCCGAGGGTAGTGTCAAGAGTCTCCTAAGCCGGCGTGTTTCGGAGACGTGAGACGTGAAACGAGTGGAATGTAGAGTAAGCTTGGCAAGCACGCAAGCACTGTGATATTATGGTACAGTAGTAATATTCAAACTATGCGCTTCGGATATATTCGCCAGGCTTTAGAAAACCGCATGTATTATAAAGATGTCTCTAAAGAGTTGTTATTACACATAATTAATCATATTGATTAAACATATATTAGGTCAGCCAATTTAAAAATAAGAGTATAAAGTGTAAAAAGATTAAAAAGTGTAAAGCCGCAGCGCATAATGTAAATAGAAAGACTGTACGACTGACAAGTGTGAGTGAGAAAATTATATTTATTTTTAAATGCTTAGTAATCCCAAGCTGCGTCTTTGTATTTGATTAATGAAAGTAAAGTAAAAAAGTATTTCACGCCCATATCCTCGAAGAGGTAGGCATAGGCACAACCAGGTAACCGCAACTACGACTAGCCAAAGACATTAAGTCCTGCAACGTAGTAGGTGCCAAGCCTTTTGCCAACCGGACACATATCAAATCCCAAGCTACATTATTTTTATTTGTCAATTTAAAATGGGCATTTTCTTTTTTTTGTCGGCCGACCCGGGGATTGAACCTGGCACTTCAAGAAGTGAAGTCCGATACCGGACCGAAAGATCACAGAGGTGAATCTAATAGTGGTTATACTTTATTTGACGATAGATAATGAGATTTGCTTATCTAAAAGTTTATCTCAATGAAAATGTTATTCACAGTTTAATAAGTCGTATTTGTTTGAAAATATAGCCCTTGGTATTACAAGTTATTTTTTTAATTTAATCTTTCTTCTGAAACTCTCTCATGAATTTTATTTCTGATCTGCCTTACGTGTCTTAAAAGACGCCAACATTTTTTTTGGTGAAAATTGTATTTCACGTTTGATTTTTAGCAACCCACACTAACTGGAACCTAGACAGATTCCTAGGCTGGCGTTGCTAGGTTTTAACTAATAATACATTTTTCATCAAAAAAATGTAAGAAACGTTGATGAGGTTAGCGTTCCTTTAATATTAAGTTAAAATATCTTTGGTTATTAATTTCGACTACAAATATTTTCTAACGACATTTAAAGCTCGAAAGTTTCTACATTTTTTGAGGTTTTTTAATAGCATTTCACACTAAAAGTAATCACTCAGAAAATAAAAAGATGAAAATTCCACTAAGGAATTAATATTTCCTTGATTTCTTATTTAAAAAAAAAGCTTCTGCTAGGTATTGCTATAACCGTGTGAATTTAATTAAATTTCAAGAAAATTACCGAACTTTACATTAAAACTGTAAAGACACTAACGTCTTCCTACTATTAATATGAAATAAAGCATACTAAACTAGAAATATGGAAGTGTGTATGTGTGTAAAATGTTCCGTTTTCACGACTAAATGGCTGTCTTGATGTTTAAAAATTTCATTAAAGCACAAACTAGACTTTTATGAAGGACTTAGGCTACTTTTTATTCCAAAATTTAATTTCCAGTGGTCTTATAGGTAATAACTCATTTAACTTTTGCTCGCCTTTTACCAGCCGCCGTTCCTTATGGACAGTTACTTTACTCTTTGGAGCTACCTGTAGGGGAGGCACATAATCTATTCTACAAAGGAGATCAACCCGGGTCTTCTCATGGAGAAACATGTACGGAGAAAAACATTGTAGACTTAAACGTGTAAATACAACATCAATGCTTACAAAACATTGTTTTTGTACTTAGGTATAAGGAAATCTTATTAAAATTAACACACATGCCGTTTTAATATGTAGATCGATTTAAAATATCAGAACTCGTTAGAAGAAGGTGCTTTTACCTTAATTTACAACTACGTACAAATATTTTAGCACTTATTTTAACTTAAAAGCCAACTTCAGTTTAAACAGTTATTTATATTATTAAGGTAGAAATTAGGTATAAAATATTGACCACTTAAAAGTTGCAAAAAAACTAAGCAATGCCCGGAAAAAGCAACTTATTGAATCGTCAAGATAAAGGGACCAACTATTTTAGTCGATATTTTGTTTGTGTTTTAGACACTGTTTGTGTTTCAGACACGTTATATTATTTTTATGAAGGTAGAATTTAGGAAGAAAAATATCAAGTAGATAAAACATTTCCAGGAGCAGCCTGTTAAAATGGTCCCTCCATCTTGACGTCAAGATGGAGGGACCAACATTTTTTAATTAAAAACATGTTGATGATGAGGTACTAATTTTTTGAGCAAAGGTAGCAAATAGTAGAATTTAGGTAGAATTTTTTGGTGCATGTTTCACAAAAATCTAAGACTTAGTCCCTCCATCTTAACGTTCGCATATTTGTTCCTATGTATGTACAAGGTACATATACAAGGTTTTCTCGAATTAGTTAACGATATTTCTGCAATAACGTAAAAAGGAATTAAAAACAACATAAATAAAAGTAAATTATAAATATAGTTGATATTGCTAAAAAGTTATCGCTCCCAGCTGTTTGCCAAACATCGCACGGGGTCGTTGACCAATTGCGGAATATTAAAGGGGCTATTATTTGCTTAATTAGCCTGGCTTTTTTATATTTTTTTGTATTTAATTTAATTATGCAAAATAGCCAGCCTCAATTTCGTGCACTAATTTGGAAATGCTTTACATAAATAATAAAGACAATAACCCCTGCATAATGCAGTCGGGTTACAACAATGTATCTTCTAGATATGTCAAATAGTCTATTGCCTATGAATTATGAAAAGAAAATAACATATAGTATGTGAAATAATAAATAAGAAGAAATAATTGTTTACGCACTACTGTTACGCTAGTATATTCGTATACATACATACATTATCGATCAGGGACCGCCGCCAGGTCACAGAGGTAGTATTAGCTTAGCTAAAATAAAGACCGATTTTATAGCTGCAAGTCACTTAGAAAGGAAATAACTATTTTATTGATATCCGTATTGTAGCCGCAACTAAATTAACAGCAAGATAAGTGTGTTACACATAATCTATTTTATTCTATAACATTCTACTTTTAGAGTTGTTGATTACGGCTACTAAATTTTTTAACTAGCAATAAACTACAAATATAAACATACTAAAAATAGAATGGCGAATTGGGATAACGTTTCCCTTATCACGAAATAATACATAATCAATTTTACAAGTATATTGGTAGGCATCTATATATTTATACAATTATGTACAAATTTAAAACGCTTTACATGTAATATTTTTTTAGGATATTGGAAGACAAACAAGCAGATGGATTTCCTGTAGCTGAAAAACTCCCGCCCGCCTAGAGACACCAAACGTCCATTCCTTGCTGTTGACGTGTTCCGGTTCGGAAGGTTAGGTATCCGTTAAACTTACTTTTGCTCGAAGCCTAACAACCCGGCCTCAGGTTGGCAACGCACCATTACCACCTTTAGTGTAGAGGCGGCGTGAATTTTTTTACCATCAGGAAATAATTTTACCGGCTACCTTACCCTCCAACCCGGAACACGTCAACGACAAGCATTGGACGTTATGGCGGCTAGAATAGGTAAGGCGGTGGTAACAATCCGGGCGAGTCGCTGCGAAACTTTACCACCTACTTGTATATTTTTTGTTGTTGTTTAGAGCATTTAAAACGACTAAATTGCGGTTTACAGATTAAGTCTACCAAGTTTGAACTGTAGTTTTAATAGTTTAGAAGTAAATTGCCTTTGACATACGGACGGACAAGAGTACCTCAAATTCAAACATATGCTACTTTGTTTTTTAAAATCGAGCCTCAAAATAGATCTTTATAGGGGATGGAAGATTTTTTGAAACACGCTTACGAAGTTATGTTTTACAATATTAAAAAATGTTGTAGATACTTTATGAGATTACGATGATCACTACACAGTATAAAACAAAGTCGCTTCCTCTATTCTTATGCTCCTTTGTATGCTTAAATCTTTAAAACTACGCAACGGATTTCGATGCGTTTTTTTTAAATATAAAGTGATTGAAGAAGAAGGTTTATATGTATATTTCACAACCGTGCTAAGCCGGACGGGTCGCTAGTAATTTATAAACGAAATTGAATAAGAGATATAGTACATGTATAAAAAATAGTAATGTAAAGAAAAAAAATTCAAAATGCTTTTCTTACTTGCCAAAAGAGATTTGAAAAACTTTTCATTTGTAATTTTTTTTGATATTTTTCAGACTTGAGTGTGAAGATGACACATTCCTGCGTAGTGGACCTTGTAAACAATAACATTGATAAGTTGTAAAACGCAAAAATAACTTATTATACTTTATCTTAACATACAGTTATTATATTTAATATACGATAAGTGTGACATATTGAATGTGTTTTTTTTAAATTTACTGTCAATAACCGTTTTATTATTTTTAATATAAGTATCTTCACGCCCATATCCCTGAAGTGCTAGGGAGAGGTATAACCAGGGCACCCACGACTAGCCAAAGACACTAAGCCCCCACAATGGAATACGTGGCAAGCCTATCGCCAACCGAGCACAAATCCAATCCCGGACAATATTATTTATATTAGAAAATTGAAAAACCCGAAGCCGGGACCTAATGCAGTCAAGTCCAACTACTGAACCGCTAGACCTCAGAGGCGATCATTTTAAACATTTTTTTTCCTGTCTTACTGCAGTTCAATAACCCAGAAAAAACCTATTAGTAATGAAGCTAAGAACCATCTCCATCACGTCAGCTTTCCAATCAAAAAATATGCTAAAGACAGACAAACACACACACACACACACACACACACACACACACACACACACGAAAACAACACACACACACACACACACACACACACACACACACATGAACACGCGCACCTAAGCACAGACACGTCTCTGTCTGCCTGTTGGCTGGTCACGATTCAGGTAGAAACGAGTAGTTTCTATCGAGTCATCCAATCGAGGCGCAATTTCAGTGGCGAGTACACTATGTTTCCAGGAACGTTATATGCAACTTTTTATCCCATTAGCGAAAAATGATGTATTAATGGAATCTTATTTCTTTCATTTGTTTTCTGATTTCATTTATTATTTTTCAGTGTGGTAGGACACAAAGTATTTACAAATTGGAAATAATTGTAATAAATACCCCTTGATAAGTTTCACAAACTGAATCTAACCCCAAAGTAAGCTAATTATATATTTGTCTTATAGGTGTTAGTCGAGGATTAAAATATCTATGGATTTGAATTATCTATGTACTTAAATAAACTAGTGCTCACCCATTAGTCGAAATTCAACCACGATAAATTTTAATATCTTGTTGATAAGAATACCATATTAATTTCTCAGGACCAACTACTTTGTTTCCAAACTTTTTATTGCACCATCTGTGATCTTTTATCGTTATCATCAATGTATTTTTTTGTGTGTGTCAAATGCATGGTAGTGTGAGTAATGTTTTATGTATTGATTTGATGTACTTCATGAGCATTATTACTAAAAAATATTAGCGTCCTGCACTAAACTATAAGTGTGCCAAATTTTATGCTTAAAAAGGGGTCCAAAGTTTTGGCATCACGTATTAATACATAGATAATAATAAATATCCCTGCACAAGTCACACAATTTTAATCTAACCCCAAAGTATACAAATTTTATGTTTTTGTGTTATGGGTGTTAGTCAATGATTCTAATACGTAGAAATATTTAAATTGATACCAGAATAAATAAACACTCAGACCTGGAACTTGGAAGTGCAGACATCTAAATGTTCATCACAAATGTTCTGGAGCCGGAGGCTATACTAAGGGACAAATAAAAGACTGTAACTGCGCATGAGATCCTTACTATGGTCTCTAGTAGTGGCTAGCGTACACGCCTAACTACATCGACCAAACGCAAGGCTCGGGTTCGAGTCCCGACGGGGGCAGGCATTTGTGTGATGAAAATTTAGGTGTCAGCATTTCCGGGTCTGGGTGTTTATTAAATTTATTCCGGTATCTATTTAAGTATGTATGTAGGTATTAGAGTTGTTGACTAACACCCATAACACAAGCATATAATTTGCTTACTTTGGGGTTAGATTCAATTTGTATGACTTGTCAGAGGAAAATTTAGTAAAGTATCTTCACGCCCACATCCCCGAAGAGTTAGCAAGGGGTACAACCAGGGCACCCACTACTAGCCGCAGAAACTAATGTGTCCCACACAATTGTCCCACAATGTGATAGGCAGGCCTATCGCCAACTGGGCACGTATCCAGTCCTGGACAACATTTTTTTAATAGAAAAATTGGAAAACCCTAGTTTCCTTTTAGTTGCCGGACCCGGAAATCGAACCCGGTACCTCATGCAGTTTCGCGTCCATCTGCAATCAGACACAGTGTGAAATCACCTTAAGGATGCGCGTTAAGTATCGATAAGGAAATGTTGTATGGAAAACTTCTTAAACAAAAGATTGCTATGACGTTCATTGTTGTGACTACATAATGGGAAATTGTACCAGTGGCATATATACAGGACAATCTGCAAAAATACCACAGTACCGATCTAATACACGAGCTAATCTTCCGCATAATGAAATTGATTTTATGTAAGTAATGTTTTATTATTTACAGAGCCATGACTTGTCAAGTTTACTATACTCGCTACCATTTCTGCAAATTATTTGTATGAAAATTTTGAACAGCAATTTATAATTACTAGTGGTCGCCCATTGTTCGAAATTTGACCGTAATAAATTTTAATATCTTGTTGATAAGAACGCCATCTTCATTTCTCAAGACCAACTACTTTGTTTCCAAACTTTATGAAAAGTTAGTGCGCCATCTGTGATCTTTTATCGTTATGATCAATATGTTTGTTTGTGTGTGTCAAATGCATGGTAGTGTGAGTAATGTTTTATTTATTGATTTAACGTATTTTATAGGTACATCATTATGGAAAAATATTAGCGTTCTGCACTTCTCCTACACATAAACTATAAGTTTGCCAAATTTTATGCTCCTGCGTCCTCGCAATTTTTGTAAAAAGGTTTTAATTCCACTTGCGTTGTTGACCAACAGCTATCGTAAACTAACGAGTCTTCGACTAGGGTGCCCTGGTTGTGCCTCTGCCTGCCACTTCGTATAAATTTTATTGTTTTCGTAATTCTAGATGTTTATAAATTTTTTGTCAACATACAATTCGTCAGTTGTATACTTAGACTATTACTTACTAATATTATTACCTACTAACATTAGGTTGTTTCGTCGTTTCTTCTCCTTTCTGGCTAGGTTTGGAAACGGTGGTAGTTTACGGTAGATAGGGATAAATTAAATTCTTAAAATTGTTTGCATTAATAAATAATCATGTTATCAATACAAAAAAACAGTGAGTAAATAGTAAGTAAATAATTAAAATAACTAATTTGATTGAAAACTACTAAAATATTTGGATACCACAAGTTGGTAGAAAATGTTGTAACGCCTAAATAATTTTGTAACATCTTTGTAACACTCATATTCCGCAAACAAATATTTTTTTCTTTTTTCTTACAAGCGCGAATATGTATAAGTTTGTGTCTATTGACGTCAAAACAGTTGAACGGATTGTAATGAATTTAACACGCATTTAAGTAAAAAAGACATAGGCTATTATCACGATACCACAAGAGGTTGTCGTGCCTATTACTTCAAAACGTTGGAGTAACGTATCAGCTTGTTACAAAATATATTCATATAAATAGCTGACCCGGCAGACCTTGTCCTGCCATTTTTTTAAGTGTGGTTTTAGTTTAAAAAAAATTGAGGTGAGTCACCTTCATCACTTAGGGGTATGGAAAATAGATGTTGGCCGATACTCAGACCTACTCAATATGCTCACAAAATTTCACGAGAATCGGCCAAGCCGTTTCGTAGGAGTACGGGAAAGAACATTGTGACACGTGAACTTTATATATAAGACTAGCAGATTCGGCAAACGTTGTTTTGCCATATAACTAAATAAATAACGATTGATCAGTTATCGACCCGGGATATAATGTGATTAAATTACTAAAATGACTATTAAAAAATAGGGGTTGCTCATAAAAGGGTGAAAATTTAGGGTTGTATGTACTTTTATATGCTGTATCACAAAAAAATAACAACAAAAAATTTTGTCCGAAAATTACAAAAAAAAATCAGGGGTGGACCACCCTTAACATTTAGGGGGATGAAAAATAGATGTTGGCCGATTCTCAGACCTACTCAATACGCTCACAAAATTTCGTGAGAATCGGTCAAGCCGTTTCGGAGGAGTTCAAGTTCGAACCCCATGACACGAGAATTTTATATTTTAGACAAGCTGACCCGGCAAACGTTGTTTTGCCATATAACTAATTAAATGACGATTGATCAGTTATCGACCCGGGATAAAAAAATGACTATTTAAAATAGGGGTTGGTGATAAAAGGGTGAAAATTTATGGTTGTGTGTACTTTTATATTCTGTATCATGAAAAAATAAAAACAAAAAAATTTGTCCAAAAATTACAAAAAAAAATTAGAGGTGGACCACCCTTAACATTTAGGGAGATGAAAAATAAATATAGGCCGATTCTCAGACCTACTCAATATGCTCACAAAATTTCATGAGAATCGGTCTAGCCGTTTCGCGGGAGTTCCAGTTCGAACCCCGTGACACGAGAATTTTATATATTAGATTATTTAGTCGCCTCTATGGTCTAGCGGTCCGGTGTTGAACTTGACTTTACGAGGTCAAAACCTCTGGTCAGGCAGCTGTAAGAAATGTGTTTTTTTTTAAATTTCTAATGAAAATAATGTTGCCCTGAATTGGCCGCGTTCCGATCCGGTGGTAGTTTAAAAAAAATAACGACGCGCACAAATACCACATGTTTGGTTCAAGTGAATAAAGTTTTTTCTGATTCTGATTCTGGTTATGTGATCGGTTGGAGATAAATAAATAAATTCCTGATAAGTTAGACACATTAAAAATTACCCCAAAGTAAGCAAATTATGTACTTGTGTTAGTCAAAGAAGTCTGTTAAAATGTATCGCTTTTTCTCTTGGTCATTTCATAATACGCGATTTTGCTAATTATTTTTGTTGTGTTGGCTAATGTCACGACAAGGTTTTAAGGTTTTTATAAACATGAAAACCGAGAAATTAGCTGTTGATAATCAAACTTTTAGTTATGTTAAGCTATACGAAGTTCGCTGGATCAGCTAGGAATTAATCAAGTTGGAGTATATTTTAATAATAACATTAATATAAACGTTTTTGCGTATGTGTAACATATTTGTACTACATGCATAACATGAATGTTAATTCGCTACATAATATACCAATGCATACATCTAAATGTTGATCACAAAAATGCCTGCCGGAGCCTCGTGGTTGATCGATGTGTACACTAGCCACTCAACCAACGAGGCGGTCAGCCATATCCAGTATAATTTTGCAAAAAATTCTTATAGAAGACAAGGAAACGTGAGCTGTATTAATAAACTCGTTTTTTTATTTCTTTAAAAACACCAAAACAGTACAAGTCGACTTATATATTTATTTTTATATTTTTTAATATCCGTTTCTGGATGTACTAGTACTTACGTCTTATAAATGAAATTTGTACCAAATTAAATTGATTCACTGACTGAATGTTTGTACAATATTAAAAATGTAAATAAATAATTTCAGTGATATTCGCCATCATGTCCATCGTGGCTATGACCACCGCAGCTCGCTGTGCCTGTCCAGCAGTCTATGATCCTGTCTGCTCTACTTCCGGACAGTCTTACGGAAACCGCTGCCAGTAAGTTTTGAGTTTTTACGATTTGTGATAAAAAAAATTGATTCTATGTGATTGAATTTGGATACCATTTTAATAACCTAGTAACCTCAGTTACAAGATTAACATCTTTGTGATCTAGCGGTCCGGTGTTGGACTTGACTTCAAGAGGTACCGGGTTCGATCCCCGGGTCGATCAACATAAAGAAAAATGAGTTTTTTCAATTGTTTTTATAAATACAACGTTGACTGGGAATGGATTTGTGTTCGGTTGGCGATAGGCTTGTTACCAATCCAGTTGTGGGGTTTTGTGTCTTCGGTTAATCATGAGTGACTTGGTTGTATCTTAACCTGCCTCCTCGGGAATACGGGCGTGCAGATAAGACATTAGTGTGTTGGGGTCCTCACATTCCGACGCCAAAAATACTGTATTACTGTGACATAGTCTTGATGGTTGAATTTTTCAATTTGGACAGATTAAAAATTAACTTTAAATCTGTTGTTTTAGAACAAATACAGAAAAGTTTCTTGCATAGCAAAGCAAAGCAAACCAAACAAAAGCAAATCGCGAGGCAATACCGAGTAGTATTTATAACTTAGATCTTCGGAGTGGCTATAGTAACTGAAGATTAGTAAATGAATAATTGAATAGGGAATGAATTAATTGACCGCATAGTGGATCAGCTTACACTTCTAAATGCAACAACCAACCGCGTGGCACAGGTTCGATTTTCGATAGAGGCCGTCATTTCTGTGATGGACATCTAGGTTTCTGGCTATGGCTGTGTCTATTAAATTGATTCTGGTATTAATAAAGTATAAATTGACCAACACACATTATTTGTCATTCTGGGTTAGATTTAATTCATGTATAACATAATATGTCCATGTGTTAATCCAGGTTATCTGTGTAGAAAAAAAAAATTTTTTTCTCTGCAGGCAGTCCAAAAGACGCGAGAAAAAGTGAAATAGATTACTACCAAAAAGACACCTGACGGTAGTGAGCCCTGCTGCAAATTGTCCGGGTAAAGATAAACCGCCTTACCTATTTCTATCGTAATAATGGCTATCTTCTTTCGATCCTGAGGGTAGGGTAGACGGTAGACTTGCACAATAGCCTAATAACCCGTTGCTCAGGATTTGATAAGTGCTCGTTTAACGATATGTTTGTCACCTATCAGTTTGTTGGACTAACTAGCTTAAAAGTACAACACATTCAGCTGATTGCTGGTACCCTGGTACTGCTGGCTACCTCGTATCCTCATACAAGCGTGATTTTTTTGTTCATAGGCTTGGGTGTGCTGGTGCTACATTTCTACATAGAGGGCGCTGTGGATCTGGTTATGCTTCATAAACATCTAAACGCATCCCGGATATAAACTACTGATCTCGCCTGCTAAAAAATCTGTTATTGTAAACCCCTTTTATCATTTCCTCCGTTTATTTGTTATTTTTTATCTAAGAATTTGGAAGGCAAACAAGCAGACGGATTTCCTGATGGTAAGAAATTCACGCCGCCTAGAGACACCAAAGGTGGTAATGGTGCGTTGCCAACCCGAGGCCGTGATGTTAGGCCTCGAGCAAAATTAAGTTAACCGGCTACCTTACCCTCCAAACCGGAACACGTAATGACGTTATGGCAGCCGGAATAGGTAAGGCCGTCAAAGAAGCCCCGGACCAACACAGATTATTACTTTTACAACTGATACAGAAAAAAGGAAGGGGTCATATGTGAGACTTTTAAATTTTTTGGTATGGTACTCCGTCATTTATAAGTATACAAATTTTTAAGAGTGTACTTTTTAGACGATCTATTAAATCTGAATGAGGTTGATTTTACCCCGTTTTGGTCTATGCTCCTTTCCAGAATAGACTATATGTCTTCCTGTCTGGCAGCTCGTAAAAGGCGAGCATAGGCTTATCGTCACTAAAACTTATATATCTGAATATAGGTGGTAGAGTTTCGCAGCGACACGCCCCGATTGATATCACTGCCTTTCCTATTCCCGCCGCCATAACGTCAGTGCTTGCCGTTAATATGTTCCAGGTTCGGAGGATAAGGTAGCCGGTAAACTTACTTTTGCTCGAGGCCTAACATCCCAGTCTCAGGTTGGCAAGGCGCCATTACCAACTTTAGTTTCTCTAGGCGGCGTGAATTTCTTACCATCAGGAAATCCGTCTGCTTGTTTGCCTTCCAATATCATGAAAAATGGCATGACGAAGTCTCAGGGAAATCTAGGATAGTGCAAAATTTTTGTGTATTTTGATTTTGTGTATTCATCATCATCATTATCATCAGCTGGAGGACGTACACTGCTGGACATATCCCTCCCTGTATTAGTGAAATCTAAGTCGGATTTTTGCAGTTTTTTTTACACTTAAATTATATCTTGTCTGAGTAGGAATCCGTCGTCTTAACTATTCCTGCCAATGGCTCTGTCATGTTCTGGTCTGGAAGGTATCCGGTAGATTTGCGCTATAGGCCCAACAAACCGATCATAGCACCACGCACCTAGAACGTCTGTAGTGGGACACTGGCTTATTGAACAAAAAAAATACGAATTGATTTTCTACTTAAGCTACACTACACTTAAGCTAATAATACCTCTTAAGACAAAATCACCGCTGGAATCATTTATTTATGGTACAAATTGATATTGGTGTATATCCAAATCCAGTAAGTATATTTTTGCAAAAATCTTATAGTCCTATCATATCACTAGATACAAATACATTTCTGAAATTATATAAGACAATGAAACGTGAGCTATATCATCAAACTCGTATTTTTTTTATAATGTCTATAAAAAAACACCAAAACATTACAACTCGACTTATACAAGTCTTCATTGGAAGCTCAGAATTATTCCTAACTTCCCCTCATATTTGTCGCTCGAGTAAATTCCAAATATAGTCTACGCTTCGTATTTTTATTTTAGCACTTGCCCTGTGCTTGGGATAAATTTCTATAAATTTTAAAGAAAGAAAAAATTTCGCCCCAGACAGGATTTGAACCTGTAACCTTTCGTCTCAAGCCGACGAATGCTCTAACCAATTGAGCTACTGAGGATTCAAGTCCCGCGGCGAAATTTTTTAATTCCTTTCTAACCCGTTAACGCGGGTAGTTATGTCCTATAGATACACAATTCTGAGTACCCACCAAATGAGTTCATCATTACAGATGAAATTCACATTTTAGAATGGCCATAACTTTCGTTTCTCGCAACGTATTTTTATTTTAGCACTTGCCCTGTGCTTGGGATAAATTTCTATAAATTTTAAAGAAAGCCCTGTCTGGGGCGAAATTTTTTCTTTCTTTAAAATTTATAGTCTACGCTTGTATTTTCATTGTTCATAAGATATGCACACAATTTGAATTGTAATCTCAGCGCATATTGAACTGGGATAGTAGGAGTTCTGTCATAATTAGTTTGTAAACTGCATTCGCCGCATAGAAACCACATTTACATAAGTCTTTATAATTTGTGTAGAAACCCAAATGTGCTTATGGAGTCGGTTAGAACTTAAAAAACCTTACAAACGTAAATTTCTGTTTTGACTTCTCACAGTTTAAAATTCTCAATATTAGCAGAAATTAGTCAATTTATAAATTGACTATGTCATTCTTTAAAATAGTTTCCCGGAAATTCTGACCATATATATATATCTCTGTAGATGGCGCATAAATGAAATTGAAGGGTCCATTTGCATTGAATAATAATATTGTCTTTGTAATACTATGTTGTCCCTTTCAAACTAATAGATGTTTTCATACTTACAGATAACGTCAGTATGGCGTAATGGATGTTACGTTATTTTAATATTTTAATGTTACTTTATAAGAAAAAAATATATAAAAAAACGACGGGCTGCACTCCGGGAGTGCCGGAAGAAGCACTAGACAAAACACTAAAAATTATTTTACTAATATAATTATTCCTGAGGAATATAGACTACATTTATAAATAGAGAAAATTAAGGATCCTTACTAAAACTTAAACAAGGTGTAAAAAAGTTAGCTATAAAATGCCTTTCTTCGTATGCTACGGAACCCCTTTATTACAGTAGATAAAAATGTTCTACAAATTAAAAAAACGTATTACTATCTACATAAAACTTCACGACACCGCACACACCTAACTATTATAGTATAATACTTTATATTTTATTATTATATATTACTTTTATATTTTCTTTTACAAGCTTTCATTAAAATTGATGAACGTAGACTATATCTTTTAATAGAAAAAATTAGGGATGTCTATTAAAATTTTAACCTGCCACTCAGCGGTTGCCGTTGACGTGTTCCGGTTCGGAGGATAAGGTAGCCAGTAAACTTACTTTTTCTCGAGGCCTAATGTCCCGGTCTAAGGGTTGCAATACACTATTACCACCTACGGTATCCCTAGGCGGCGTGAATTTCTTACCATCAAGAAATACCTCTGCTTGTTTGCCTTCCAATAGCATAAGAAAAAAATCTAAAAATAAACAGGTGATTACTATTTGACAATAAACATGTGACAAAACTTATGATATTGATGATAATGATTAAAGATCACAGATGGTACACAAACTATATTCATAAAGTTTGGACCGACTACTTTGGGCCTTGATAAATGAACATGACGTTCTTATTAAAAAGATATTAAAATGTACTGTAGTCGAATTTTAATCAATAGGTGACCTCTAGTAATTGTTAATTATTTGTTAAAATAGTTTTATTTGAAGTAAAGCCATGTGCCTAGTTCATATGCGCCGGGCTATAGTTTTTGCCCCTTCTGAAGTATGCATTCCTAAAATAAAAGTAATAAGTACGTTCCGATAACTACATATTTAAATTTTGCATAGAACTAATTTAGATTTCCTTTCTTTTAATAGCATAATAGCATAATTATTTTTTATAGACATTAAAATATTTGCACACCACAATGTGGTAGAATATATTGGAATGCTTAAATAATTTTGTAACAACTTCAACACGCATGTCCCGCAAATAAATTTATTTTCTTCTTTCTTCCTTTTTGCGGCTAAGCCCACAGCCAAACACAAATTTTGTATTGAAAATTTAATATCGTAAAAGGCGAATACAGGCTTGCTGTCACTAACATCGTGACAGTCAAGTGGTAGAGTTTTGCATCGACTCGTCTGGATTGGTACCACCGAAGTACTTTGATTTTAGAACCTAGTAAATAAATTTTTACTAATGGGATTATTGTCATAAAGAACTTACAAAAATGAAAAATCCTATTAAAACTATTCCCATGTAAACTATTTCCAAGACAAGTTCAAAATATGGCTCGCACTGCCAAACAGTTATTGGATGTCATACAGAGCCGAGCTTCTATCACGATGCCTTCTCACTGTACACACGTTAACTTTCAAAATATTATACGTGACTTCGCCGTTTCGTTAAAATAGCAACTATTGTATAGTAGAAAAGTAAGAAAACATTGAATACATTTTTTTACCTGACATTTAGGCGACTAACACACGGTACCGCTCACCGCCGCGCCGGACGGAGGTGAAAAAGCTAATGTCATAGCGGTGCTCCACGCGTAATGGAGATTTACGACCCTGTCCGTGAGAATGGATTTAATTGGATTTGATTGGATTTGATTATTGGCATAAATGGACACTGAAGTAGCAGCAACACCCTCGTTTTTATGGAGAGAAAAGAAAAACATAAAAATATATTGTGTTTATTCATTTCTACGAAGCATAACTCTAAATGAAACATTAATTGTAATACCTGCACCTAAAATGATCTGCGCAGTTATTCTGCGCCCCGTGTGCTATGCACTGCCTCTCCGCGCGGAGGTGCGGTTGCGGTGAGAGCACCGTTCGACGTCGCTGTCTGGTGGAGTTTGTATGTTAGGCTAAGAACTCATGGAGCGGTTTCTACCCCCACTTAAACTTACTTTTGCTCGAGGCCTAACTTCCTGGCCTCAGGTTGGCAACGCACCATGACCACCTTTGGTGTCTCTAGGCGGTGTGAATTTCTTACCATCAGGAAATCCGTCTGCTTGTTTGCCTTCCTATAACATACAAAAAAAACATACAAAAACAAAAAACACGAGACCGGTAAATTGAGCGGTCATACAGCTGTCGCGGTTGAAAACATAGCTCGAAATTTTCTATGATTGTACCAGCGGGCGTCAGGTGCCGCGGGTCCGCAAAAGCGGCGGGCGCAAGGAAAATCGAGCGGAGAGTTCTTAGCCTCAGGTATCAACAGACTGAATGAAGGCCAATGCAACTTAAAATTCGCTTCACAGTACAGTAGTGAAACAGTTATTTTTTTTATTTTGAATAAGGTGTCAAATTTTGCCTAATTTTTACAAATATGTCAAGTTTATGAGGTAAAGGTTTATAGAGCTTAGCGCGTAAACATAGAACTAAGAGCACAAGGTACTGTAGTACCCTTGTTCCAGCACTACATCATCTACTAAAACTCTTAAAACCGTTGTGGCTGCGGCTCTTTCAAATAGTGTTATTTTGGTTTTCTCCGCATGCAAAAAGTGAGCCTCGTTGGAAGTGTGAAGAAGTGAAAAAGTATTGAGATTGTTTTCATTCATTTTATTGCCATCCTTAATTTTAATTATAATAAATCCAGCCACTGAGAAAGAAATATATAAACCTCCATCTCCAAATTAAAAGTAAACAACAGTATATGACAAACTCTGAAAAACAGCCTCTGTCGAATTTAAATGTTTTTTTATAAACATCCTCGATTTTTTTAAAAATTATACAGTATAAACGTGCTCACCAAAATGTTTATAACATATTTACCAAAATTTTATGCCCACATGCGCTTATCGACATGTACAAAAGTTTTCTATGACATTAACTGTTGTGACGACATTATGGGGATTGATAACAGCTGAATATATAAAGGACAATATTAGGCAGAAATGCCACAGTACTGATCCATTCGAAGTACCAATATTCCGTACAAAATGAAGTTGATTTTCTGTAAGTAAAATTTAATTATTAACTAGCAGCCGGCCCTGGCTTCCCACGTGTAAACTGATTTTATTTTTTTGCTACAAATAAAGTAGACTATCTATTTATCTATCTATGTATCTACTCTGTTTAAGAACGGTCCGTTCGAAACGTTTCGATGTCACAAACATACACATACACACATTTCAATCTTAAAGCACCCCTCTTCTTCCGTCGAGGTCTAATAATGTAACGTTTTGTAATGTTAATTTTTTTGTCAATTTCGGAAAATTTCAACTTATAGCAAAGTTTAAAAAAATTATAACAACTACTAATGGCAATATAAAAGTGACATAGTGTTCACACACTTTGTTAATCAAGATTATAAGGGTTTATAATGCTGGAGTCCGATTTTTTTTCTTGTTTTTCCCTGATTTGCTGTATGCACTTAAATTTGTTCATTTGCCTTGTAAGTTTAGCATAACATCAGAAAAGTTAAGAGAATATGACAAAAATAAAATATGATATAATATGTCATTTATTCTTTGTCATTGACCGCCTCGTTGATGGAAAGGGGTTGCGAGACTCAAGTTCGATTTCTGACGGGGGCATTTATATGATAGTATCTTATGAAATGAAATGAAATGAAATGAAATGAAATGAAATGAAATGAAACGAAATGAAAATTATTTATTTGCGGAATATGTGTGTTAAAAAGTTGTTATAAAGATATTTAAGAATACAACATATTCTACCACATTGTGGTGTGCAAACATT
>NJDC01000727.1:1838903-1931892 GCA_002245475.1 Calephelis virginiensis | reverse complement strand
CTCTTTGATCACCAAGTATCAAATATTAAATATTAAATTATATTAAATACATACTAGCTGATCCGGCAAACGTTGTTTTGCCATATAACTAATTAAACGACGATTGATCAGTTATCGACCCGGGATAAAAAATGATTAAATTACTAAAATGACTATTAAAAAATAGGGGTTGGTGATAAAAGGGTGAAAATTTAGGGTTGTATGTACTTTTATATGTTGTATCATAAAAAAATTAAAAAAAAATATTGTCTGAAAATTACAAAAAAATAATTTAGGGGTAGACCACCCTTAAAATTTAGGGGGATGCAAACTAGATGTTGGCCGATTATCAGACCTACTCAATATGCTCACAAAATTTCGCGAGAATCGGTCAAACCGTTTCGGAGGAGTTCAAGTTCGAGCCCCGTGACACGAGAATTTTATATACTCGTATTAGATTTATGTGATCAGTCATTTATCTGTATTTCTGGGTCTGGATGTTTATTAAATTTGTACTGGTATCTATTTAAATATTTTTATGCATTAATATCTTTAGCCAATACCCATAACACAAGCATGAAATTTACTTACTTTCGGGCCAGATTAATTTGTGTTGTTTATCCAGCTTATTTATTCATTTATTATTTACTGGATTGACATCCAAATACAAAAAATATAATCAGGGCGAACGGATATTACCCATAATGTCAGCTAGAAAACACGAAAGCTCGGGTTGTTGTTGCGGGCTGGGCGTCTAAAAGTGTTTATTTATTTTTTATTTAACTCTTTATTGTACACGTGATAGAGTATCGACAGCGAGAAAATACAAAATAAAAATAATGTACAAAAAGCGAGCTTATCTCTAACAAGAAATATGTTACGGCTAACCTAAGATAGAAAAAAAACAATACAAAACAAGTGATAGGTATACAGTGTACAAGCTAAGATTAAAGAGATAAAAAAATATTTAAAATTATAAACTACATAAAAATTTACTTTTTAAAAAAATAAAATTAACATTTTCAGGGCCTGAGTAATTGATCAGTTGGTGATAGGTATACTACCAATCAATTTTTGGGACTATAAGTACCTTCGCTAAATTGTGCGTGCTTTGGTTATAACATATCTGCCTTATTCTTTGACAATACGGGCATGATGGTAGATACTTACTTAAATTTCTACACGGACAAAACTTTGTTGACTGTTTGCCATGTCAGTAATACTTAAAGTGTATACGCAGGATTTTTATGACATTATAAATGTAAATAATTATTTTCAGTGATATTTGCCATCCTGTACCTGATGGTTCTGACCACCGCACAAGATTGTGGCTGTCCGCAAAAAGGGAAACCTGTCTGCGGTAGTGATGGAAAGACTTACAATAACCGTTGCCAGTAAGTAAATATTAGCTTCATTCAACTTTTAATACAGTTTGAGTTGTGTTCGGTTCCTTGCTACTTTGAAAAGGTCCAACTTCGAAGAAACTTTTTTTTATGATAATGGAAGGCAAACAAGCAAGACGGATTTTCTTATGGTGAAATTCACGCCGACTAGAGACACCAAAGGTGGTAATGGTGCGTTGCTAACCTGGGGCCGGAATGTTAGGCCTCGAGTAAAAGTAAGTTTACCTGCTATCTTACCTTCTAAACCGGAATACGTCATGACGTTATGGCAGCAGGAATAGGTAAGGCGGTGGTACCAAACCGGCTGAGCCGCTGCGAAACTCTACCACCTAGTCAGATGTCACAGTGTTAGTGACGGTAAGCCTATGCTCGCCTTTTACGAGCTGCCTGGCAAGAAGGCAGATGGTCTATTCTGCAAAAGAGCCCGGACCAACACGGGGAAAACTGTTGGCGAGGATTTAATCATGATGTTAGATAGCGAAGGAGATGGTGACTCTTCGTGGCGTTGCTATCTTATCACTCGAGGCCGAGATCTAAGACAATGTGAGCAACTCAATCGACTACTCTGCCCTCTAGCAGGGAACTCTCAATAGCAAACACTAAACATTTTGTCGCCGGAACAAGTCAGGTGCAGAACTCTCGTATCTAGTTATAACCTGACCACGATTGTTTCGTCTCAAAACGGGACATTTGTTTTTTGTCAATAAACAGGTTTAAGGAAAGTCTGCACATGCCTACTTTAGGTAAATATGTTAATTAAATTTAGTAAATTTTAAATACTATCTACAAGTATCTTTAATTGTATTACAAGGTATGTATATACAAACTGCTGAACATAGCACGTAATACTTGCACTGCAAATATATGAGTTAAGGTCAAAAGCCAACCAGTTTTACGCCATTCTAAAAAAACGGATTTATGCGGGCCGGACGTTTGGGGACACAGAGACAGATAACTGGAAAACGGGACGGTCTTATTCGAAACAAGATGTCTGGTCATATTCATTTTAAACCCATGTTGGCAAAAAGAGGAGTGTGTGTCTGTCTGAGGCATCATACCTTCGAAACGAATAAACTGATTTCATTGTTTGAAATCTGACACATTCAAAATGTTTTTTAGCTAAATTACTAACAGGCTTTGTCAGGGTTTACAAGAATTTAGTAACCTAAACCTGAGGTCATCTCATCCTGATACCCAAAAGTTTATTCTAATGTTACAAATGTTTATTCTAATGTTTTTATTCGAATGCTACAAATGTGAAAACTTGTAAGTATGTTGGTCTTCCTTCCTGCGCTTTTTTTCGACAAATTAGAAAAGTGATAGCTAATCAATAGCGGTGATTTTACACTAATATTATATGTTCAAAATCTGTCTGTCTATCTATCTGTTACCCTTTCACAACGAAACAGTTGGACATATTTAAATTAAATTTGCAAAACATATAGTTAAAGACAAGACAAACAAAGGCCATATTTTTTATAAATAAATTATTAATAGACTGCAAGTGTAAAAAGGGTTAAAAGTTTGAAGAAGAGGTAGGCAGAGGCACAACCAGGGCACCCACGACTAGCCGAAGACACTAAGTTCCACAATGTGATAGGTGACAAGCCTATCGCCAAACCGGGCACATATCCAATACCGAGCAACGTTTTTTTTCATTACATATTCGATTAATAATAAATTTTGATGAAATATACAGTCCAGATGAATGTAGACTAATGTTTATAACCTTCTAGAACCTTTATAAATAGGAGAGTCAAACCAGAACTGTATTTTTAACCGCCACCAAATTTGAGTGGCACTGACACTAACTTGATAACAACTGATGATATTCTTTTATATCATCGAACGAAGCAAACAAGCATACGGCTCTCCTGATGGTAAGACATGCATAGTCCTGAGGCCAAGATAGCCTATTTTGCAATTCTACCTGCTACTCTACCCCCTAGACCGCAACATGGCAAAGTTATGACGACAGGAATAGGTATGGAGGTAGATCCTTACTTATGCAAAATGCTACACATCACTCTACCACCAGTGATCAGTCACCTATACATATAACGAGCTACATGACAGAGAGGCAGATTCTAGCTATCTTCTTTTCCAGATCTATTCTTCTAAGCGGCCCCAGACCAACCCGTGACATTGTCTTAATATTTAGCTATTATTTGTAATAGTGTTTTATGTAATGGCATTTATGGACACAAATTTTCTAATAGTAAGAACAACATGTCGCCTATATACATCAGAGGAGGAGAAGCACTGAGTGTTAGGAATAAAAATAACCAGGCCGAGTTGTAAGCTTTGCCCTGCTAAGTGATGTTGGTGGTGGTAGTATCATAAGGAGCTATTTAATTATAATAATTGAGATACATATTTTTTGTTCCAAGGCTTAAATGTGCCGGTGCTTCTTATCAATATAACGGGCGTTGCAAAGGTCAAAGTACTCGAGGTGCTTAAACTTCAAAAAGGACCGAGGTTAAGAAGCATAAACTACTGATCTCTCCTGGTAATAAATGATTTGAGAGTCCGTTTTTTTTATTTGTAACGTTTATTTAATACCTTTCTATCTTTTCCATAACATATTTACATTGTATATCTGTTTTGTCAATCTTCCATCTTCTCATGCATGTATATATAATTTAAGTGCGAATCAAGGGCGGATTCAAAAACATAAGTCAATAAATAAAATTAAGATGTCATGAAATTCATTAAAAACTTTTTTACAATTTTGATTGTTAAGAATCTCACCTAAGCTAAAAGATGACAGGCATTCATAAGACTTTTTAAAATTATCTTGCCCATAAGATTTCAAACCAAAATTCACGCTTTGGGCTATAATTTAAGACGGGTTTAAGTTCTACTTGTACACTTTGAGCAGTTTCGTGATCAGATAAACCTAATATAAGTATCCCACTGAAAAATATCGAAATTACTAGCAATTACATCCAAACAAGCATGTTTGTAGTTTGACTCTATTCCACCAGAGCTGCAAAAAGTGGTCACAGTTATGAAAGGTGGTTGTAAAGAAAAAGGCTTCATTTGAATGCGGTGAAACGTTGTTGTATGAAAGCGGGAGGTGTGTCAGAAAAAGCATGAGAGAAGGATAAATGCGGTCGAAAAAGAGTGCTACGGTAAATCTATGGTGTTACGTTCGCTGACCGCATTCGTAACAGTGAGATCCAAGAAAGAGTGACATTGAAAAAAGTGTTGTTCTTAAAATGAGAAAGGGCACGCTCCGCTGGTTCGGTCATGTAGAAAGAATGACAGACAAAAGATTGACAAAGCAGTATTCAATGCGAATGTGGATGGATGTAAGTGGCCTGGGAGTCTTAGGTTGACATTCCACTATCGATTCATTCAGGTGTTATCCGAAGGTGCTGTCAAGAGTCTCCGAAACCGCCGTGTTTGTGTGATAGCGTAAAGAATGTGGAAGAAGCCAGTCAGTTATGCCAGGATCCTGAGATTTGGCACTCGATACTCTTTGTCTACCAAGAAAAGGAACTTGGCATGAAGTAATCGGCATGTACTCGTATGTAATCATAATCACTTTTTACATCACAGTATTTTAATGTTAACGCGCATTTCAGCGCAATAAAACTGGGTAAACCGTCGCCAACTGTTTCGTTAAGACGTAATTTGATTATTATTTTTTTCAAATAATAGCAGTTGATTTTAAAACGATCCCAAACACATATGATCAACATCCTGTATTCATCATGTATTATTTAATGCATGTAATCATAATCACTTTTTTACGTCATAATCATTATAATATTACCGCACATTTTAACGTAGTAAAATTGCAAAAGTGTCTACAACTGTTTGATTACGACGCGATTTAAACATTCTTTTTTCGAAAGATAGCATTTGATTTAAAAAAACGGTCCCAAATGCATATTATCAACATTCTACTAGTAGTATTTGAGTTATACTTAATATTGTATACATTTTTCGCTTATTATGACGACCACTTCATACACGATGATTCCGAATCATCACTCATGATTAAGGACCATCACAACCGGTCATCAAGAAGAATGAAAAGAACCATCGAAATCGGTCGACTATTGGCTAACTAATAGCGTGACGAAGGTACAAAAAAATCCTCCTCCTTTTTTATAGTCGGTCGAAAAGTGTCTAGTAACAAAGTTGTAAATTTTGACAAATTATGGAAAGTGACATATGTGTGAAAACGTCTTCCTAACCCAACTCGGGGCCATAATAATCTATCTTTCCGAGTATCATTAATTATGTACCATTAGCAAATACGATACTTTCCTTCTAACCTTTTACTGTAGACATGTCGCTACCGAGCTTATTGATATCTTGAATCAAAAACCTTAGTGGAAGGGGTAAAGAGTTATTAGTGAACTATTTTTGGAAAAACAATCAGTCGCATTGGCCAATAATCCTGCTCAGAGACAATTTCAGCTACCAGAATAGATTTACTTATTTAATACTTAGGATTAATCGCCTCGTTGTTCGAGTGGCCTAACTATACCGATCAACCGCGAGGTTCGGGGTATATTCCCAACAGGGGCAGGCATTTGTGTGATGAACATTTAGGTGTCTGTATTTCCGGGTCTGAATGATTATTAAATTTATTCTGGTATCTATTTAAGTATTTCTATGTATTAGTATCATTGGTCAACACCCATAACACAAGCATAAAATTTGCTTACTTTCGGGACAGATTACTTTGTGTTATAATGTGTCCAGCATATTTATATATTTACTATTTACTGGATTGACATTCAGAGGAAGGTAATAAGGTGTTAACCCATAATACAAGCGTATAAGAAGCTTCCTCTGGGTTAGATTCACTTTATGTAACTTGTCCAGAGATATTTATCTTATCAGGTTAGTAACTCTGGCTACCCAATACCTAGTACTTTCGGTTGTAAATATGGCAATTAAGGCTGTTTACTAAAGGTGAGTTTTGTAATGGCAAATAAAAAGTGCAAATTTCAGTTGTAGTATTTTTTTTATGTTATAGGAAGGCAAACAAGCAGACGGATTTCCTGTTGGTAAGGAATTCACGCCGCCTAGAGACACCAAAGATGGTAATAGTGCGTTGCCAACCTGAGGTCAAGATGTTAGGCCTCAAGCAAAAGTAAGTTTACCGGCTACCTCACCCTTTGAACTGGAACACGTCATTACGTTATGGCGGCAGAAATAGGTAAGGCGGTGGTACCAATCCGGGCGAGTCGCTGCGAAACTCTACCACCTAGTCAGATGTCACGGTGTTAGTGACGGTAAGCCTATGCTCGCCTTTTACGAGCTGCCTGGCAAGAAGGCAGATGGTCTATTCTGCAAAGGAGCCCGGACCAACACGGGGAAAATTTGAGTTATTCAAGTGGCCAATTTGTAACTTTACGGAAATTACCAAAGGGTATATAATTACTATGTAATAAGAGGCGGATCTTCCATAGATATATAGCAAACCCGTATTTTGTATGAAGTTTGGTTTACGTGACTCAAGACACTTGACAGCAAGTATGGTGAAAGGGTATAACCCGTTTAATTTGAAAGTAAGTCTAAGGGCATTCAGATTTAAGACAACTAGTATCATATGATTTAGGTGAATAAAAAACATAGCAAACTTAACACTTATTTTATTATATATGTGTTGCGGCAAACTGGAATATAATAGAAATAATGTTGGTCAATATAGCGGCAGTTTTGGTTGCATGAGTAGCAAATCTAACTTACCACTAACAGCTCTGTTTGTTAAATTGATAGAAAAGGCTATTCAGCAACAATTTCTGTGATCATGTATGCAGTTTAAGTGGAATTTTTCGTTAAATAAGAATTTCCTCTAAAGAAACTGTTACAGTTTTGTTTATAGCATTTTGAGTGACATTTCTAATTGTCAGAGGTGCAAATTCATGTACTCGTAGATTGCAAATGAAAGTTTTGGTTTCCAGAAGGGCAAATTCCTTTAGTAATTGGATTTTTGTTTAACAAATTTCTACAGAAAACTACATTTTTTTTTGCATGTTGGTGAATTTGTGTGGCAAGTGATCTTTTTTCGTTGAAAGATTGCTTGAGATGTTTTCGATTAGATTATGCTTTGTAAATTGTGTATGTTACTGTTTTGTTTGTGACATAGGTAACTTTTTTTTCTTTCTTTTTTTAATTTATTTCGAACCATTGGAATCACTTGCCATGTTTTAAAAAGGAATAATCAACGCAACGGTACGGTACGGTACGTAATGAGATAGTTGGAGTTGGTTTTCGTAGTTTTACTGCGCATAATTAAATATACTAAGTCATTATTGTAGCTGAATTCAACCTTAACTTTTCACATTTCTAGTTGGGAAAAAAAATCGATTCAGGACAGGCAAAAACCATTTCCAAAGCATTAAAATATCAGAACAGCAAAAATAAATAAGAAAGTCTCAGTTGTTAGTTATATAGTGGTGGTCTTTTATAAAATACGATACTTACATTAGCATGTGTCTTTTCACTGTTGGCTACTAATATTGAGAAATTTTATAAAAAACAAGTTGTTTTAATATATACCTAACTATAGAAGATTTGTTCCTGTTGATCTCTAGGCCGGATGTGACCATGTTATTTGTGTATTGAGTGACATTTTGGTTTGAAAATAGTTAACATTTTGTAGCATGTAATAATTTCGGTTACCAAAGTGGCAAATTTATTATGTTGCAGTAGTAAATGTGTGTTTTAAGTGCCATTTTTAGATTTTTATAACGTTAAACTTAATAACGTTAGTGTTTGGCACCAATCCTAATTTCATATGTTTTAGTAAAAGAAATATAAATACAGTGCCATTTCCATTTGAGTTAGTGGCAATATTCCGTAACAAGTCACAACTTTATTTATCGCAGTGGAAAATTTGTAACATGCTTTTGTCATTGCATTTTAGTTGTCGGGAGTCAAATTTGAGCGGTTGGGCAAATTACATGAAAATTTTTTTAATTCTACCAAGTAGCAGCATTTAGCAGCAATTTTTAGTATGTTGGCCCAAGTTCGTCATGTAGAATATACGATTGGTGGGATCACTGGTAGTTCTTGACCATGTAGGAATCGACCGGATTACCTAATCCTATTGCCATAATAACATTGTCCTATTTCGGTCCGGAAGGTAGGAGTCAGTAGACTAGCACAATAGGCCTAGGATTCTGTCATCAGGACAGCAATATTCCTATAATGGTGTTTCTATAACGTCACTTGCACTAACTTCTCACTTACCTACTAAAAAAAACATTAGTTTAAATGAATAACGATATCAGTAACATAGGCGTACGGTAAAATCCATTTCAAGAACCAACAGCATTAGTAAATGAATATTCATACACGCAACGCGGCAACATTCGTACTCCCAAGAACGTCGTGTATTTCACGCTATTAAAGAACGGTCAAGTGCGGAACGTTCTTACACTTGGGGGTTCCGTAACATGAAGTTACAGTAAAAGGAAAAAATACAAATATGTGTATCCGGCCAATATTATATGTAATATCCATTATAATTAATAATTTATTAAATGAGACAGTAAGTTACTTAAAGTTTAATGTATTTATGAATAACTGTCTCGGTGAATTTCGTTCTGCGCGTTATTGACGATTAATACAGTGTTTTTTTCTTTTCTCACCTTTTGAATATTCCCCGATCTTTTATGAACATTTAAAAAAAGTATCTTCATGTCCATATCCTCTAAGAGGTAGATAGAAGCACAACCAGGGCACCCACGGCTCATTGAATACGGTAAGCCCCACAATGTACACAACGTAAGAACCAATTTAGCGCAACTTTCATATAAAAAATTAAAAAAATAAGTTTGCTATGTTTTTTATTCGCCCAAATCATATGACACTAATTGCCTTATATCTGAATTCCTTTAGACTTGCTTTCAAATTATACGGGTTTATACCTTTTCAAGTAAACTTCATACAAAATTCGGGTTTGCTATGTATCTATGGAAGTCCCACCTTATTATTACGTAGTATTTATATACTCTTTGGTAAGAACACAAACACGAACATGTTAAATTCAAAATCAACTAATTGTGGATGGATGTACGGTATCCAAGGATATCTAGGATGACATTCCATGATCAAATTTATTGGGTTTCATCCGAAGGTTGTGTCTAAAAGTCTCTGGAACCGCCACGTTTGTATGAAAAGAGTAATATTTATGGAGGAAGCTAGACAGGTCTGCAAGGGTCGTAACATTTGGCACTCGATATTTTCTGCCTACTTCGTAAGAGACGGGAAGATAAGTATGTATGTAAACTCAACTGAATCCATCCAGGAGTTTTGAAGTTGTAGCGAGACAAACGAATAGTGTTTCATTTTAATATGTATAGAATATTAAGGAAAAGCATAAGATTTTTAGTTTATGACGTCATAAACTCGTCGTCGAACAATTGGAACTTCGTTCAAACGTCGTGCTAGAACAATTGGATGAAATCACAATCTTATCAGGTATTTTCTTGGTTGTGCTTCTAGCAGGGATGGAAGTTACACTGCGAATATGGAAAAGAGAGTGTGTGCAGGGAATTGTGTTAATAGAGCACGCAGTTTTAAAGCGAGGTTTTGAGTCAAAGTGCTAGACTCGCTTTGCATAATTCTGTGCTTATCTCAACGTTGTTGTATGAAATCGAGAGTTGGGTATGTCATAAAAAGCATGAGAGTAGGATAAAGCCGTATTCATAAAAGTGAGATCTGAGAAAGAGTGAGATTGAAAGAATGTATTGGTATTAAAATGAGAATAGGCATGCTATGCTGGTTCTGACGTGTAGAAAAAATGACAGTCGATACTGTCAGCCTATCCCATAAGGACCTTGGTGTGAAGATAAATAACACCATTATATGTATTATTATTTCAGTAGAGGTCCCGGGTTTGAATCCCGGGTCGACCAACACATTGGTCGGGATTGGAAATGTGCCCGGTTGGCGATAGGCTTGCCACCTATCACATTGTGGGACTTAGTGTCTTCGGCTAGTCGTGGGTGCCTTGCTTGTACCTCTGCCTACCTCTTCGGGGATAGTGGCGTGAAGATACTTTACATTTTTATATATTTTTTAAAATACTTATCACCTCTATAGTCTAGCAGTCCGGCGCGGCGTGGGATTTTACTTCTTGAGGTCCAAGGTTCTATGCCCAGGTCGGCTACAATAAGAAGAAAATGTTTAATTCAATTTAAAAAAAAAATAACGTCACCCGGAATTGGATATGTATGAGTCTGAGTGGTGATAGGCACTGCGGCGATATGGGCGTGAAGACACTATTTTTGAAATGTTTGGAAATTCAAATATCACACACATATAAAATTTATATTTTAACATAACAATGTATGAAATGTAGAATATACTCGTAGTAATTCAAATATTTTATTTAGTGACATTTTCTTAACACACGTATTCCGCAAGCAAATAATTGTCATTTCATTGTATTTCAATAACGTGTTTGCATTAACTTTTTCGTTATTCGGTATGCATAAGAAAAGTAAGGAAGAATTTCCTTAGGATTTTTTTTATGATATTGGAAGGCAAACAAGCTGACGGATTTCCTGATGGTAAGAAATTCACGCTGCCTAGAGACACCAAAGGTGGTAATGGTGAGTTGCTGCGAAGCTATACCACCTAGTCAGATGTCACGGTATTAGTGACGGTAGGCTTATGCTAGCTTTTTACGATCTGCCTGGCAGGAAGGCAGATGGTCTATTCTGCAAAGGAGCCCGGACCAACACGGGGGTAATTTAAAATGCTTAAATAAAAATTAATTAAAATTAAAATATAATTAGGCGGGGGGAGGGGAAATTAGCAATACTTATTAGACTTTTGTTTAGGTAATTGAAACACAATGATGGTAACCGATATTTAGATTCTAGGCGATAGCGATGGTGCCTATCCATGAGAGTTGTTATAGAAATAATAACCACCAGCAGTTACACGCAGCTTCGCCTGCGTAACTTGGCTTCTGCTGCACTGATTTTGATGAAACAAATACTATGTCACTCAGGTATAATGTAGCATTCTAAAGGTGAAAGAATTTTTGAAATCGGTCTAGTAGTTTCGGCGCCTATTCATTACAAACAAACAAACAAAGAAAAATCAAACCTTTCCTCTTTATAATAGTAGTATAGATAACCTTTTCATGGGGAACCCTAAATGCAAAACATTTATGTTACTTTTTAATATGGTAATAATATACGAGGATCGTGATGCGTAATGGTGTGAACAAACCATTTTTGTTTTACTTTTTTTAGGATTTTATGGCTTACATATCGGCCAAATAAAACAAACTTTGGAAATTTGCAAAAGCATGTACTGTTCTTGCGTTTTAATGTTCAACTTAATAGGCAGAACTATACCTACGATACACGATACGTTACGCTACGATACGTTAATTACATATGGTCTTGAATTCTATTCCCGAATCGGACAACCCATAATGCGTTTTAATTTATTTTACAATGTTAACAACATTGCTCAAAATCAGTGCCCGTTTGGGGCTAATTTTTCCACCAAAATTACGACAAAGAACTTTTGGTTAATTTTGGGTACCTTGAATGTACTTAATGAAACGAAAATAATTTATTGTTGCGAAATATATGTTAATAAGATGTTAAAAAAATATTTATGTATACAAACATATTCTAGCACATTTTTTTTAAATGTTATTCAATTACGTTAATATGGGCGGGTCGGTATCAGGATGTCTACATAGGAATATGACGACACTGAACTAATGACTATCGCAAAATGACTAGTTGTTATTTTGCCTAAATTTTGATACTATCTTCATCGCAAAAAGTCTATGTCACAAAACGGGTTTCGGCACCAATGTAATCTTACACGGGACCCTATTAATCAAACACTTCACATACTCTGACTATTTATTACTCGACCACAATTACAACTTTTTTTTTTACGAAATGACTAATGTGTACGTCTATAGACTTTAACAACGTCACCGGGCTAGTGGGCGAGCAGAGTGCTCAGCCAGAGATTGAATTTTGAGTGGGGCCTGGGACCCTCCCTAAGGGTGTCTCCTGTGAGACCGTACCTCGGCTGTGAGTGGGATCTTGGTTTGATTCGGCAGAGGATACTGTGGCTATGTTCCGCCCAGGGCGGAACAAGGGTCTTCGACGCCCCCGGCGGCGGCGGTGTCGCGAGTTTGTATGTGTGTGTGTAGTGTTGTATGAGGCGTTTGCCTCGGTGATTGGGTCATCTGGGACACTTACAGCTTAATTTCTTTTTTTTTTGAATGAATTGTTGCTAATCTCGCGATTTTTTGCAACTTCACCGAGCTTTGTGGGGCGAGCACAGTGTCAGCCCGACACATAATTATTGAAATGGATTGGGCTGTTACCTACAACGCCAGCACCAACGGCTGTCTCCCGGGAGACCGTACCTCGACTTGGTGCTGCGTTCTGGTTACTGGCTGGATTTGATGCAGGAATATTTGTGGCTCGTCGCTCGGCGTTAGGTGCCGGGCGCAAGAGAGGTCTTCGTCGCCGAGACCGGCGGCGACGGTGTAGTGTGATGTTATTGTGACGTGAGTTTGTCGTGTTCCGGTTTGGAGTTGGGAGAATAGCATTGGCCGCGGTTATTGGGTCTGGAGGGTCCGATAACACGTGGCGAGGTCTTCTATGATTGGGGGGCGCGTTCGCGACCGGTGTGTAATCACACGCGGATGCTAACACCGGATTCGGGTGGGCAGCCGATTTTTAAAGTAGCGTTCCGATAGTTCTTTCAAATGCTGCGCTATCGTGGGTAAATCGAGGTCGCGATGTAAGTCCTCGTTGCGAACGTACCACGGGGCACCCGTGGCAGTTCGCATGAACCTACTCTGGACTACTTGTAGCTTTTTAATGTGGGACGGGAAGGTATGCGCGAAGGCTACGCTACCGTATGCTAATATGGGTCTAATGCATGTTTTGTAAAGTGTCACTTTGTTACAAAATGACATTTTACTATTTTCGTTAATAAGATAATAGAGACGGTTAAGTACGAACTTAGCCTTGCTAGTGACACGCGTAATATGCGGTTCGAATGACATATTTTTGTCCAGAGTGACCCCTAGGTATTTTGTTAAGTTTTTCCAGGGGATCACTCTCCCGAGCAGTTTGATGGTGCCCGGGCTACGCCTGGGACTCATCCGTTCGGGTCTGTAACCTCGGTTAAAGTACACCGCTGCACTTTTATCGGGGTTCACTTCTATACGCCACTTCCTGAACCAGTCGCCCTGGAGAGTGGCCGCTTTTCTGAGGTTACAGCCTATTTGTTTACCGCGACGGTGGGTTGAATACAGAGCCATGTCGTCCACGAAGAGGGCTACGTGGACGCGCGGCGGTCGGGGTACGTCGTTCGTGTAGAGGGTGTATAATATGGGTGAGAGCACCGAGCCCTGCGGCACTCCCGCTTCTAGGGGCCTACTGCTAGAGAGAGTCCCTTCTACACGAAATCTAAATTTGCAATTCTACAAGTAGTCTCGTACGATAACAACTAGTCTGTCTGGCACGCCCATTTCGCAGAGCTTATAGATTAAGCCGATGTGCCAGACCTTGTCGAACGCCTTGGCCACGTCGAAGAATATCACTCCCGTGTATAAGGGTAGTCGTCTATTCAGGCCGTCTAGTATGTGCTCCGTGAGGCGGTGCACTTGATTTGTACATGAATGAGCTGCCCGGAAACCAAATTGCTCATCCATTAACAATTGTTTCTCGGCTACGACTGTCCTAAGGCGGGCGAAGATAAGACGCTCGCATATTTTGCCGAGTGAATTGTTAAGACTGATCGGGCGGTAACTACTCGCGACGTTACGGGGTTTACCCGGTTTATGTATTCCAATGACGGTGGCTTCTTTCCACTCGTTAGGAAAAGTACTGCCTGCTAGTAATACATTGAAGATGTTTACTAGTTGATATGTGATTGCTTAAGGAAAATATTGAATTATCCTGTTTGAAATACCGTCAGGCCCCGGGGCCTTTCTATTGTGAAGATCTTTGATTATATCTTTCACTTCGTCGTGGTCGGTGGGGGGTAACGGTTCGCCATGGGGAGGTTCGGATGCTCTACACGCTACGTAACTGTCTACAATATTTATATGGTTCGGATCACCCGGTAGAGTGGAAACGGTACACTGACGGACGTTGTCCGCTAGGCATTCGGCTTTGTCGGAATCGTCACACGCGGGAGGTAAATTGGGTCTGACGAGGGGAGGTATGTCTACTTTAGGGTCGTTTTTAAGAGTTCTCGCCAGTAGCCACTAGGCCACGTGAGACGGCGAGATCTCGCTAAAAAGTTTTCCCAGCGCCCGTTCGTGTAATCGGCTACGCGCCGCCTTACTTCTCTCTGTAGAGCACGTAACGAACGCCGGTAATCGTCTGACGGGAATCTAACGTAACGCCTATGCGCGGCATTTTTGCGCCTAATAAGATTCTTGATGTCGCTAGGGAGTTCTAATCTATTTTTAAACACGTCCGGGACTGTACTAGAGGATGAATCTACTACGGTCTGGACGTGTCTAGTTAGAAGACTAGTGGCGGACTTGGCTTCCTCGACTGTGTTTATTAAGTCAGGGATTTGTTCGAGGAGCTCGGATTGTAGAGACTGGATATTTGTGTTGAGTTTTTGCCCGTCTACAACCTGTTTGGTTTTAGTAA
This sequence comes from Calephelis virginiensis, assembly GCA_002245475.1. Taxonomy (NCBI): domain Eukaryota; kingdom Metazoa; phylum Arthropoda; class Insecta; order Lepidoptera; family Riodinidae; genus Calephelis; species Calephelis virginiensis. Next base: position 1,916,867 of record NJDC01000727.1, on the reverse strand, counting down.
CTAATAGGGATGGATCATCAGAAAACTACGGGCCTGTGATCGGAGTCTAGACCGTGTAGCACCTCTACGGAGCGTATCTGTAAAGAAACGCATCGTAGCAGTGCTAGGTCTAATATACTGGGACTGTGATTAATAGAGTGGTCGAGGTCTATGTGAGGGTATCTGGTAGGCTCGGAAGGAGCCACCAGACTGTCTAAACTGTACATAAGCATGTCCGTCGAGGCCGTTGGAGTTGTTCCACTGGCGTTGCCAAAGTACATTCTTAGTCTTCAGTTAAGGTCGCCTGCTAGGAATACTGAATCGCCCATGTTGAAGAGAGTTTCTAGGTCACTCTCCAACAGGAACTTGTTGGGGCTGAGGTAGGCTGATGCTATTATGACGGACCTGTGTCCGGTCATATCCACCTGACATACTGACACCTCTAGATTCTCCAGCTGCGGAGGATCTAGAGGTGTTATCTGTAGACACCTTTTATAATAGATTATGGTGCTGCCTTCTGGTCTTAATCTATCGTTCCTGACTAGATTGTAGTTCGCGATTTTGGGATCGCGCCTACTAGGTTTGAGAAGGGTTTCTTGTACGAGGAGTATGTCTATGCTGTTTGTTGTTACAAACTCCCGTACTTCTTTTATTTGCCGAGCTAAGCGTTAAACGACGCTATCGATAGCGAGTACGGTTTCTCACGTCCGGGTGTCCTATACATTGAAGTTAAGGGAGATGGAGAATTTCCGGATGGACTTTATCAAGGCCGCACTTTGAGGCGCGGGAGTAGCCTTCGCTGGTGGAGGAGGTGGGACACCAATGTGTAGCAACAGGAGAGCCGGTATCTCAGTGTTCAATGTCAGTTTTATTTTACCACTGTTGGTTGATAACAGCTTTTTTTTTTATGAATGACTAATTTGTTGCTGGTTTTGCGATTTTTACAACTTCACCGAACTTTAAAGTAAATAACTATATTAGAAGAAACACGTCAACCCAACAATAGCACATTTCAAAAGACCTGTGCTGTCATCTAGTTCGCTTAAAAAAACTATATCATCTTTGAACAGCTTGTTTGACCACATCTTATATTGCAAGTACCGTAAAGTGTAAAATACAATATTGTTTTTTTTTCTCAGAGACAGAGAAACGAAGACGTATGTACAGTCATAAGTACTGTTTGTATTGTACTATTTTGTGTACCAAAGTGTACACAAAATCGCTGTAATCTAGTGGCCCAGCGTCGGACTTGACTTCTTGAGGTCCTGGCTACGGGATTGACTCGGATTAGTATTCACTACAAATAACTGCTAACGAATTCAAGGGTACAACTAGTAAACACATGAAAAGAAACACTTTGCAACTAACAATATCGGAGTTTTGGCACCACCGTCAATGAAGGTGGTCGTAATTTTTTCATTATTATTGAATTTCATGTTTATATTGAGTGACATTGGTTAATTTAGGTGGGAATTAGATTAATTTTGTTCAGTGAAAGTGCACAAATGAAATAATCATAAAGAAATTAGTGTATCGTCTATTTCCTCGCTGCCGTCAAATTTCATTAGATGAGCTTGAGTAAGGAAGCCACCGTTTTACTTAAGACCCTGACCTGACATGACTTTGTACATAGTGACTAATGACTGTATAAGAATTAACTAAGTTGACATTGGTTATTACTACTGTAGAAGTGAAAAACGATCGAAAGCCATATTTATAAAAGAAAAAGAACTAACAATATCAGTTTAAGTAGTTTGGATTACGCCATCGTAAACGTACATTAAATCAGTAGTCCGAGGTCAGCTAAAATAGGCTAGGTAACAATCCTTTCTATGGATACTTGAAACCAGAAACTACATTATAAAAAATAGGTTAACGTTAATAAACACAAATATACAGGTTAAAATACTTTAAAATGCGGTTACCTGTAACAGTTTAGAATCCCATATTATGCGGCTATTGAAATATAAAAGCCCTAAACAGACGGCGTTTGATATGAAGACGTTCAGGCTTGAATTAATAACGTTGAACCTCGAAACCTGTGCCGCTTCTTAGAAAAATGTATGAAATTTCCAGATGGAAAAGGAATTACTCAGAGGTGAGCGTTATAAAATCTAAGCTCCTGAAATTACTCAAGTTCCAGATCAAGTCTTGCCAGTAGTAGTAAAAGTAGGTAAACGTTTATTTGTTACAAAGTATCTTCACGCCCATATCCCCGAAGAGGTAGGCCGAGGCACAACCAGGGCACCCACGACTAGCCGAAGACACGAAGTCCCATTGTGTGGTAGGTGGAAAGCTTATCGCCAAACCGGGCACCCATCCATTCCATCCAAATTTGTTATTACAAATATATATATTGTTTACTAGCAGCATTTGCCGGCTTCGCGCGGGTGGTCATATTTTTATTTTTTCCTAGTAGTAATATAGCCTATGTTCAGAAGGGATTGGAATTGATATGGAAATTGTGAAAATTAGTACCGTTATTTTAGAGACTATTCAATAGAAACAAAAAACAAACATTTCCTGTTTTTAACACTTACCAGCCAAACCGGTGAACTTTGCACCGCCTGGTAGCTATAAGTAACAGATATGGTAATTCTATGTTTGCTTTAGATAAAATTCACGTACGTGATAGTTTCTTTCGTTGAAAAAAAATACTAATTATTTAGTTCGACCACAGTAGGTAAGCAAGTCATATGCTCGCATTATGGTTCAAGAATAATGACAATTGTATATATCCTAGAATTATTTTTTTATACAAGAGGAGGCAAACGAGCAAGTAGGTCACTTGATAGAAAGTGATCACGGCCGTCCACGGACATCCGCAACACTAGGAGTATCACAGATGCGTTGCCGACCTTGAAGGAATGAGTGAGCTCATATCTTGAAGGTTCCTAAGTCATAATCGTTTGGGAATACCGCTCTCAGAAACTGATTCCACAAAGGTATTGTGTGAGGTAAGAAATTTCTTCGGAATCGCACAGTTGTGGATCTCCATGCATCAAGATAATGGGCATGATACTTTAAATTCTGACGCAATGTCCGAAGGTGGAAATCAGCGGCTGGAATTAAACCAAACAACTCTTCAGAGCATTCCGCATGATAATTAAGGTAGAACACTGAGGGACCCAACATTTCTACGCAGCGCCAAGGAATCAAGCTGATTAATAATTGCCCGGTCATTGACAATTCGAGTTGCTCTACGTTGAATGAGGTCAAACGGAAGGGCCCAGAGTTGAGAACGGTACCTACTCCATATGAGGCCGAATTTGCGTTTTGTATAAAGTAAAGCGATAGGTCTGCTCAAAGAACTGCCTCGCTTTACTGAGCACACCAAGTTTTTAAGTGGCTATTTTAGCCTTCCAGTCCAGATGACTACGAAATCGAGTATAATTCAAAATCAGTTAGGCAAATGCTCTCAAATCAAATAATAACGACCCAAACTTAGAAATACAGACATCTAAATATTCATCATACAAATGTCTGCCCCTGTCGGGAATCGAACCCGAGTCTCGCGGTTAGTCGGTGGAGTTAGGCGTGTATGCTAACCCGTCGACTAACGAGGTGAAACGGAGGATTTCTTTATACTGATCTAGTCTAGGTGTTTGTTATTTATTGTGGAATTTATACAAGTTTTTATGTATTTTAGTATCGTTTACTAATAAACATAAAACGAACATACAATTTAATTATAATGAACATACAAAAAAATATTGTTACAAGATATTTGTCTATTTATAAAACTATTTCTACAAAGGTAGATAACACATTTTGATGTTGCTAAGCTAGTGGTATTAAAAGTTTTTATAAGTAACAAATTCTATTTCTGTTTTTCAAGTCCTTCCTGTATTAAGCTGATAGTGCTGAATTTCATTAGTTGTTCAGTTCTCAATATTTGAATATGAAACGTGCAGAATTTAAATTCAAATATTTACTCTGTCAAAAATCGTGATTTTAAAAATAGAAATTAAAAATGCTGTGCTTAATGCTATCACTATAGATTTTTTGGGCTGTGCTGGTATATGAATTTAAAAAAAAATACCAAATGTTATAAAATAGCAGTACTTATCTTTATTATTTTATAACTCAAGAACGGGCTCACCTATCCACACCAATGTTTAGGCTTTGTTCGGACTGTTTAGTAGATGGTTTATGTGAAGTTTGCATAAAATCGGTCCAGCGGTTCTTCACTGATCACATTTTTTGTAACAGATAAATTCAATAAATGGCGCATCATTTTGTCAATAGGTATTTCTCAGTCAAATTCAAACTTTTTTCAGATGACAGCACAATCCTCACTGTCATATTGAAACTTTTTTCAGTTGTTTTTTTCTATTTTCTTTTGTTGTTATATGTCATGCATACGGTCATATACTTAGCGAAGCACATACCGGGCCGCTAGTAAATATAAAACAACATGTATGACTGTTATCTGTGACTTGACTGATTTCTTCTAATGACAGTAGATAGTGGACGGGTTTTAAACAACTAGAAAATATTCGGGTTTAGAATATGAGTATGTCATTAATGCAAATTACATTAATGCGAATGTTAACGTTCCGATCCGGTGCTAGTTTTTGTATTATATAGACTCAGCACAAGTGCCTCTTGTAAGGTGAATGTGAATAAAAATATATTCTATTCTAATGATTTGAGATATATTCGAAATTCCAACCGAAACATGGGCGAGTCACCACACAGTATTTTCTATAGTTTCTTCTTATCGTTGGTGCTTGGTGGAATTCCATTCTTGATACAATTTATTTACAAACACTTTCTTTCTTAGAAATCCACACGAGAGCAATTAGAGAAAGTAACGAAAAAGTAGAGAAATTAAAACTGATAATAGAAGAAAATCAAGAAACACAAAAGAAGTTAACGTATGCCAGTGTAGCAGCGGCGCCTCCAGCAATGAAACCTGCTGAACGCGCCGCTCTACACTCCATAGTCATATCCTCAAATAATGAAATAGAAACAGGTGAAGAGTTTCTGGAGCTGGTTAGAAAAACAGTGAGAGCCAACGAAGAGGGATTTACAGTTGAAAGTGTTAGAAAAGCCAAAGATAGAAAGGTTATAGTTGGATGCAGGACTGAGGAAGAAAGACAAAGAATCAAGGAAAAACTTAAAGAGGCAGAAGGAAAACTCAAAGCCGAATACATGACAAATAAAAGACCCTTGATTATAATGAAACATATTTTAGACTGCAATAAACACGAAGAAATCCAGACTGCTCTCATAACCCAAAACAAAAAGCTTTTTACAGACTTACAAGAATCTGATAAACTTGTAGAAATAGTATATTGAAAGAAAACCAGAAATCCCCACCTCAGTCACATCGTAGCTAGAGTGTCACCAAAAGTATGGGGACGTAGGACTGGCGATGGATACCTCCACATAGACCTACAGCGGGTCAGAGTGGAGGATCAATCGCCAGTCATACAATGCTCCATGTGCCTCGGCTACGGACACACAAAGAAAATGTGCAAGGAACAGTGCGAAAATGCAGTTGTAGTGGACCCCCGCTGGCTGCGAAGGACCACTAAAGATGTAGCGATCCTTACAAGGACCAAAGATGTAATGGACCCTCGTTGGCTGCGAAGGACCAAAGATATAGTGGATCCTTACAAGGACCGCTAAAGGTGGTTACCGATCCCCGGTTCGAGGGACCAGCGTAGGTAGCGGACGTGAGACTTTTTCGCCGGTGATGAGCCAACGTGGCCGTGACAAACAGGCAGTTGGTCACAGCTGCGAGGGCCTGGCCGGGGTAGGGGATGTTAAAGCTACTTGGGAACTGTCCCTACGTCCCTACGAGAGATTAATGAAACCGTCGATTAAATCGTAAACGAAAATAATACACACTTTAATCAATAAAAACTGTCTCATCTGAGTTACAATAATAGTGGACTGTAAACACTAAATAGGTTCTGATTCTCCCGTATCGCAGAGATTCTTCCAGTATTCTTGCAGAGTTCTTGCAGAGGTTCTTCCAGTATTCTTGCAGAGGTTTTTCCAGAGTTCTTCTTTCTTCTTTGTTCTCGTAGCGGAGATCAGACCCGGAATGCTGGTCGTCCAGGTTGGCCGTTCTTTTATATGTTTCGCGGCGGAAACACCGACCAATCACGTGCGAGCATAGCATTCGTCCAATCACATTGTGAGAATTCGAACCAATCATATTTCGTATAAAAAACGGTTCGGTCTTGACATTTTGATGTCGTACCTTATAGGGGTGACTCGTGCGAGACTAGCCCGGAACGACACTCCTTGCTTTTTTCATATTTCTTATCTTTCGCATTTTTACAGGTCGGCGTGCGTCCTTAACAGCAGTCACTGCGGTGCCCCCCCCCCCCCTGGAGCGAAATGCGGGGAATGACTTACGAACATGGTGCCATCACGTTGTAACTGTTCCCAAGCAAAGCTGGAAGGTGTGGACCACAACGCCTTCAGCAGTGACTGCCCCATTAAAAAGAAATGGGACACAATAGCAAGGGCAACTATAGCTTACTGTTAAAGTTGCCCCAGGCAATAAATCCTTCCTAACAAATTCAAAGAACAACATGTTGAAGGTACTTAACTACGATAAAACTTTTACATTCGACCATTATACAAAATTATTAAAACTAAACATAAAAATAGAACAATTATTACAAATAATAGTGCAACAGTAAATTGGGATCAATTTCATTTGAAAATGACCCAACTTTTAAAAGTAATGAAACTAATTAAGACAAATTTTAATAAAACCAATACCCATAGAAATTAGAATACAAGAAACAATAAAAACAAGCTTTAAACCACCGAGCGTCGTAAAGTACCTTCAACACACTGAAATCTCTATAATCATTGATTAATTTATTAATTAGTGTTAATTAAGCAATTAATTAAAATGTACAAATAAATATTAAAGAAACACATTGGTTACTGTGATTAACTTAGGTAAATAAAAAGAAATAAAAATTGGGTTGAGCAATGTACCAACGAATACACTGTACCAACACAAAATATAACTGAATAAAATTAAGTATTACATAGTAAGCAATAGAAAAAAAAATGATTAACAGTTATTTGCACACCATTAGAAGAAACTCCATTACCCACAATTAAATGCACGAACACAAACTTTGTAAAAATACATAATATTAATAAACTATAAACCCCTAAATCTTGTAAAAAAATTATACAAATGTAGAAAAGGGCCTTGATCAAGTCTGGGGGGCAAAAAGGTTGCCATAAAAATTGGCAACATGTTAAAAAAAAATAAGCCTAACATAAGCACTAGACGAAGGAATGATAATGTGGTAACAGTTCCCATAACAAAAACCGTATTTGCCAGCACATAACACTTAAAACGTTGAGCTTATTTATATAATAAAATGAACAAAAAAATAAAAATATATTCAAAAACTTACCGAGAATGTAAAACTACTATAACTAACTACTTACACAATAAAACTAATATAGAAACGGAAAATCTGCTACAAAAAATAAATTAAACTAAATAACAAAGCTACTAATAGGTAAATCCAATTTCAAGAAAGAGGTCTATCGCTGAATCCAACTCGGATGGGCAGCGTTCGGGAAGTTAAAGGGTATCTTTTTGTCCAAATTACCGCAGAGCCTAAAGTCGAAAATCTTCGACCAGTGTGTATTATCGGTGATGACATACGGAACTGAGACTTGGCCGCTAAATGTGGGCCTCTTAAATAAGCTCAGAGTCGCTCAGCGTGCTATGGCTCTCCATAGCACACTGAGCATAGCTCTCTTGCTATGCTCGGTGTTTCTCTGCGAGATATGGTCCGTAATTCGGTGATCCGCAAGAGAACGAGAGTAACCGACATAGTCCAGAGAGTCAGCAAGCTGAAGTGGCAATGGGCAGGCCACATTGCTCGCAGAACCGATAACCGCTGGGGAAGAAATGTTCTCGAGTGGCAGCCCCACACCGGAGGACAGTGTTGGACGACCTCCTACCCGGGGGACTGATGATTTGGTCAAAGTCGCGGGAAGTCGTTGGTTGCAAGCGGCTGGTGATCGTGACTTGTCGCGCTCTTTGGCCTACGTCCAGCAGTGGACGTCCTCCGGCTGATGAAATGAGTCTGTTATGTTCCGGTCTGGATAGTGCGGTAGCCGTTAGACTTGCAAGAATATACTAAACTTGTAGTTTCTCCTGACAATAATTGAAGTAACAAAAAAAGAATTAAAGAAATTGTTTTATCTGGTTACGCGTGATACTATAATCAAAGGAATTCATTCGTGATTGTTATATTAGAACCGTTGTCTGTCTATTGCGCTTTCACGGCCAAATTTCTAAACCGATTTTGATGAAATTTGATTTGGATAGGATGGAAGTTTGTATGAATACCTATGTAATACTCTGACATAGTCGCAGGTTAACAGCTGGGCTTTTATAGAAATAAGCAAGTATTTAGATTTCTTGTACCATAGCGATTCGTGAATATTATCTAAAGCTGAGGCTTAGTCTTCATAACCCTAATCTTACAGCCGCCCGTTTTGAATTTGGATTTTTTTCTTATTTTTCCAACGAAGGCCTCGCAGGTTTGGAGACTCACATTATTTATTCATGAACCCTGAACATCTTCATATGTAAAGCTTTCCATGTGGCAGCTATAATACTTTAGTATACCAGTTTAGAAACTAGTGGGTTTTATTAAATCTTGATGACGTAGGGTTTTAGTAACGTCCGTAATGTATTAAGAGTTGTGTTTCGGTGAATGTGATAATTGATCCACGTCAGTTATGTTCCACGGACCTCATTCTGCAACTGCAAAATTAGGCAAACTGATCAACATTATTATTACTTATGTACGTCTCATACGTACAAAAACCAAGATGTTCATATTAAATTATTTCTATCTCTAATTTCCGTACCAAACCTTTACTTGGCTTCACCTTGACTTTTCCTCTAATTTTTTTTAAATGTCTAGTTCATTGTTAGAAAGTCCATTGTTGTTCATTTTTATATTGTCAAAGTTCTGTTATTAATATATTTAATTATACGAAAACATAATTTATTTTTTCAACAATACATGGGGTATTGTTAATATGACATGGCATCGATTTTACGCAATACTAGCTTTTACTCGCGGCTTATCTCACGTTTAAGTCATTAAAAATATTCTATACAATTTTAAATACCTCCAAGAATATGTGTAACATGATAATAATATGTAAAGTAGTTAAGTAAATGTAACAAACAAACTTACATTCGCATATAAAACATTAATATGGATTGTTGTTATAGTAACTGGTGTCAAGAATCTTATGATAGGTTAGTGGTATTCATAGAATTTTTGATCTTTGTTGCAGATAGCTCTTATAATATTTCGTTACTCACATGCATCTGCAACAAAATTAACGTTACTTTCAAAACGTAATATTTTTTTCACACTTAGGTGAATTACTCCTGTATTGCGGTGAAGATCACTTCTTTGAGTGGTTTTAAAGGTAAATGTTGTGTTTTTTTGTATACAAGAGGAGGCAAACGAGCAAGTGTGTCCTCTATCTCTCAGCCTTTCCGAGCAATGCTGCATCAATTTTGATATGCATATTATAGTTAAGTAGACGTGTTCAAACATAGCTTGCTGTTTACCAAAATTCAACATCCAAATGACTACATTGGGGAATGAAAGTTTACATGAAAGTCTATTTTACGCTAACGAAGTCATGGATGAGCAGCTAGAATTATAAACGGGAAAGTCTTTCTGTCAGTCTGTTACACATTCACATTTTGATGATATTTGATATGTGTATACTTGAATAGCCGTTCAAATAAAAAATAGTTCAAAAATAGACTACCTTTTTCAAAAATCAGCACCCAATAGTCTTTATTGGAGGATGAAAGTTTTTATAAAATTACTAGCTGCCCCGGCGAACTTCATTCCACCTGTTCTTTTCGCATAGGAATACTTAAAATGTTGATTTCCTAGTTTCCTCACAGTTTTTCCATTTTCTATAAATTTTAAAGCAAGAAAAAATTTCCCCAGACAGTTTTTCCATTTTCTTATCTCTTGAACTTTCACTAAAATTTTACGAATAATTCAAAACCAAAATAAGCCAAATCGATCAAGATGTTCTCGAGTTTAAGCGAGACTAACGAGCAGTAATTAATTTTTATATATAAGAAGAAGATTCTACGTTATTCGCCGACGAATTCTCATGTAAATGGTCAGCGGAACATATATCATGATAGTGCAATTATTGCAACCCTTTGTAATGCGTCACATAAATTAAAAGATAATACTGTTTGTATGAAAAGGGTTATGAATGTAAAGGAAGCAAGACAGGTTTGTCAGGATCGTGAGGTCTGGCACTCGATACTCTCTGCCTACCCCGTAAGGGACTTGGCGTGAAGATATGTATGTATGTATGTACTTATTTAAAAACGAACAGAGCCTATCCTACGAATTCCTATAGATTACGTTCATTAATTTATGTATCGAAATCTAAAACGGTTTTGTTCAAAAATGTAGTTCTCTTAGTTACCACTAAAGGCGCTATACAAAGTTTTCATACAAATAATTTAGGGAGACGTTAGCAAGTAAAGCGTCATAAACCTGTTGCAAGAGGTTTTGTGGACTAAGTTTAAGCTTCTGATATTGGTCACGTACCGAATCATGCCTACCTGCTGATATTAACACAAAACCGCTTATGTTGTTTACTGTAAGTACCAATTGCCTTATAACTTTTAATTTGTATCCTGGCGTTTTACGTCATATCACATAAGCAGGTAAAATGGAACAACTATCCTTTTCATAGCTATAGTGAAAACCAAATGGTCCATTAAAGTAAATCGATTTTTTATATGATAAGCAAGCAAACAAGCACTCAGCTCTTTTGAAGGCAAGAAATATTTGAGTTCTATATGCTATAGATCTATGGTGTATATTACACCATAGATGTTGTAGGTGCGTCTCTGTCTTGTGGCCGAGTTGTCAGCCCAATTGTACACGTCTACCGATCTCTTAACCGGAACACATTTCAATATGGCGGCAGGAATAGGTAAGGCGTAGATCGCTACCTTTGGGCAGTTGATTAAGTACACCCGGAACAAGAGGAAAAAATATTTTCAAAGAAAGAAAAACCCAAGGAAAATTGATAAAATAATGTTCCTTTGTTTTTTTATCGTTTGACCTTCGAGCAAGAATTCTGAATGCATAACAAAGAAAACATTTAAACGTGAAGTTGAAGTTTGAACGAGTGTGGAAGGTTTTTTTTGTTTAGATTCAGTAGGAAGGCGCCACTCCGAAGCTAGGTGACTAGTTTGCATGACAAACTCGTAAACGCTCGTCTCGCTACCAGTGACAATGCGTTTCATGAATGTTGGGTGGGTCAGAATTGACTTGTTGTACCATGTCCTTAGCGACTCTCATGCGATTCGTTTTGATGAAAATTCAGGTCTTTTGGACTCGTCGAGCGGCAACACGTAAAAAAAACGACGGGTTGAACTTCGATAGTGCCCGCAGAAGTGGAAACTTGAATATTAACGTTGTGCATTTTTGATATTTTGGAATGGTTAGGGAATAATTTTGCACGAATTGCTTTAATTATCAGTATGAAAGTACTATCGTGTATGTGGTAGAATACAATATTCATTTATTGCGCTATCGTACACAAACATGACAACACGAACATTCGCCCAAGCGCCCTGCGCCGTCTTACGAATTTTCGATCAGGTCACACGTCCTGACGCGAGTTTAGAAGTTTTGACCCATTCCGATAAAGACGTTTTCACTTTAAAAATGTGTCTCTACCATAATCAAACTGAGTATTATGATAAACATATCATAAATACACTTTTAATTCCAAAAAGGCCCAAGAGATATATAAATATACCCAAAAAAAAGTATCTTCACGCCCATATCTCTGAAGAGGTAGGAAGAGGCACAACCAGGGCACCCACGACTAGCCGAAGATACAAAGTCCCACAATGTGATAGGTGGCAAGCCTATCGCCAACCGGGCACATGTCCTATCCCGAGCAAAATTTTTTTATTTGAAAATTGGAAAAACCCAATTTTCGTTTCGTTGCGCGACCCGGGATTCGAACCCGGGACCTCATGCAGTCAAGTCCAACAACTGAACCGCTAGACCACAGAGGCAACACGCACGACTTGTTTGTTACTTTTCATAATTTATCTTATCATTATCGAAGCTATGCTCCATCAGAAACGATACACTTACGTCAGAAAATAATCCAATCATCAAAACATTTTTTGAACGCTGTTTCCGGAATTGAGTTTAGTTCTAGCCACGAATTCTCTTTTATGTCGTCTACCGATTGAAAACGGGTGCCACGAATGGTAATTTGAGTTTAGGAAAAAAAGTTTACTGGAGCCATATCTAGTGAATATTGTAAATATGAAAAAAAAAATATGTAAATAAAAAAAATATGTAAATAAAATAAAAATATGTAAAATATGTAAATATGAAGAATATGGTAATATAAAAAAAAGCAACGACCAGTATTTTTTAAGTGTTTGGTCAAAAATTCGTTCACGTTGATGGCCTTTCCTTTCCTTTTCTTTTTTACCGTTTGACCTTCAGGCGCGAATAGTGAGTGTACAACACCAACTCTGACTTTTTAACGAGTTTAGCGTGGTTTTTTCATTTTCGGTTCAGTTGGAAGGCGCTTTTTTTGATATTGGAAGGAAAACATGAAGACGGATTTCCTGCTAGTAACAAATTCACGTCGCTTGGAGACACCAAAAGTAGTAATGGTGCGTTGCTAACCTGAGGCTAGGGTGTTAGATCTCGAGCAAAAGTAAGTTTACCTGCTACCTTATCCTCCGAACCGGAATACGTCAACGACAAGCATTGACTTTATGGCGGCAGGAATAGGTAAGACAGTGGTACCAATCCGGGCGAGTCGCTGCAAAACTCTACCTCCTAGTCAGTTGTCACGATGTTAGTGACGGTTAGCCTATGCTCGTCTTTTACGAGCTGCCTGGCAGGAAGGAGATGGTCCATTCTGCAACAGAGCCCAGACCAACACGCTATCTAAAATCTAAACATGCTTAAAAATTACAATGCTCAAATACTAAATGGTGATTTGTGGATAAATAAGAGTTCTTACCTCATGTTTGTGATCTTTTTTAATGGGTCCGTGGCCTCCGCCAGTGCTCTGCACGGTGTTCATGTTGCACACAAACACAGACGCACGGACACTACAAACACTATAATATACACTACTGTAAAATGGACACTGTGTTTGAGGCACTGTCTTAATTTCACAGCACTTGTTCACTGTAAACTATTAGTTTTATTTTGTCTTTTAAGGTATTTTTTCATATTCAATTGATGCGTATATGTAACGCCGCCAATCATCTGCCAGAAACATGTTCGATTCGACAGGTATATATGATAAATACAAACGTCTAGGTTTCTAGGTCTGGCTGTTTGTTTTTATTTAGGTATCTATTTAAATTTTTCTAAGCATCGTTGAGAACCTGTAAAATATTAGTTGTGTGATTTTTTTTTTCAGTTTGAATCAATAATTCATAAATATTTTCTATGGTATCGGAAGGCAAACAAGCAGACGGATTTCCTGATGGTAAGGAATTCACGCCGCCTTGAGACACCAAAGATGGTAATGGTGCGTTGCCAACCTGAGGTCAGGATGTTAGGCCTCGAGCAAAAGTAAGTTTACCGGCTACCTTACCCTCCGAACCGGAACACGTCAAGACGTTATAGTGGCAGGAATAGGTAAGGCAGTGGTACCAATCCGGGCGAGTCGCTGCGAAACTGGGTGGTAACCCAGTCAGATGTCACGGCGTTAGTGATGATAAGCCTATGCTCGTCTTTTAATAACTGCCTGCCAAGAAAGGCAGATGGTCTATTCTGCAAAGGAGCCCAGACCAAAACGGGACAAAAAAATAGCTTACAAAAAAATAAAAATGCGAAAACGAATGATGAAAAAAGACGGGAAAAACAAACACTGTAGCAGTTTTGTAATGCAAGAAGCAGGTCGTTTATATTAATAATGGCCTGCCATCGAGGAAAGTAGCTTTAAACTGAGAAAAGCAATTTGACAAAGCGCTGAATGTTTCAGATGTTTACAGGAGTTTCGAGTCACGACTACACTGTCTGGTCTCCTCGTAATTCGTATTTATGATCTAAGGAAAATTAAATGAGAACGCTATGGAAAATCAGTGGTGTAACGCTCGCTGTCCGCATTCGTAACAGTGAGATCCGAGAAATAGTGGAATTGAAAGAAAGTGTTGATGTTAAAATGAGAAAGGAAATGCTCCGCTTGTTCGGTCATATGAAAAGAATAACAGATGAAAGATTGACAAGGCCGATATACAATGCGTGTATCCTTACCCTCCAGTTAAATAAAAAAGACGGATTGCACTCCGGGAGTGCTGGCAGAAGTAAAAACTTGAATATTAACGTTGTGCATTTTTGATATTTTGGTATGGTCAGGAAATAATTTTGCACGAATTGCTCTAAGTATCAGTATGAAAATGCCATCATTTATGCATCTGCTATATGTGAGAATATAATGGTATATTGCGGCGTATTATCCATTGCGCATCCTATACTCTTTCGAAATAACTAAGCAATACAAAAACAGCAATGAATCTACGTTTTTTTTATAGATCTCGCGCCGTCTTATTCGCGCATGCGCAGTGCGCCGTCTTACGTTCTGACGATTTGACGCGAGTTAAGAAGTTTTTACCCATTCCAAAAAAAGTGCGCAACGCCGCTAAAGAAGTTTTCACTTCAAAAAGCGGTGAACCCCTAATCGGACTGGACAACAGTCAACCACCAGTGGAATAGTAACAGTGTAAACCAATGGAATCGCCCAAACACATTTTCATGTAATGTCCTCCATGTATTCTATTTATGTCTAAATAAATTTATTAATATACAAAGTAGAAAGTTCTTTTTCACGTTTATAGCAAAAGTTTATTAAGCTTGATTTATAATGAGCTTACGAGTTGAAAAAATAACGAGAGAAAAGAAGCGTTCAAAAATAAATTCTAAAAGTTTCACTCCTCTTATTGCTTGCAGGCAGTGTGGGGATTGTGCTTTTACTTTGTGCTTTTATCCAACTAAATTTATATTATATATTCAGCTTCTACGCGCAATTTTAAACATGTCCCTTAAAAAATAAACGTTTTTAAAATTTTGTAATACAAAAACTAGGCCGTCTCGTAAAATTTCATAATTCGATCAGTGGTTTTGGAGTGAATCACTAAAAAATCTCCTTCCCCTATTTATTCTCACAAATTTTTGCATTTGCAATATTACCAGGATTACATTTTTTTTAAAATCCGGTAGTCATTTGAATCTTCAAACTTTGAAAGATATTTCTTAAGAGTAAAGGAATAATGATAAGATACGTTAAACATATGCAACGAATTAACCCGGTTAACTCTTTTACGTCTGACATTGACAAGTAAAGCCAAATGCACAAAATATATAACTAGTTTAGATGTCTAGATACTTTGGACACATGCATGAAAAATTGAAATTCGTTTTCCTATTTTTCATGCAGGTTTTCGAATTTTC
This sequence comes from Calephelis virginiensis, assembly GCA_002245475.1. Lineage (NCBI taxonomy): Eukaryota > Metazoa > Arthropoda > Insecta > Lepidoptera > Riodinidae > Calephelis > Calephelis virginiensis. Next base: position 1,901,361 of record NJDC01000727.1, on the reverse strand, counting down.
TCTTTATTAAAACGTTCGTGTCCTTTTGAGCCAAAATCTAAAATAAAATATGTACCCACTGAAGCCATGATTTTATATCTTCTTCTCTTCTTATTATTTTCTTATTTATATATCTATATAATAAATATTCCTGGACAAGTCACACAAATTGAATCTAACCCCAAAGTAAGCAAGTTATATGCTTGTGTTATGGGTGTTAGTCAACGATACTAATACATAGAAATACTTAAATAGATACCAGAATAAACTTAATAAACACCCAGACCCGGGAAAAGCAGACATCTAAATGTTCATCACACAAATGTCTGCCCCCGTCGGGAATTGAACCCGAGCCTCGCGGTTGATCGGTGTAGATCGTGTATGCTAGACACTCGACCAACGCGGCAGTGAAATATATAATATCGATTGCTGTTCGTTAGTCTCGCTAAAACTCGAGAACGGCTGAACCGATTTTGCTAATTTGGGTTTTGAGTTATAAGGTTATAAGGTTTAAAAGATAAAAAAAGATAAAATACTTAGAAAGCAAGGAAAATGAAAAAAAAAAAAATTTTTCCCATATATGAGTTGAACGAAGTTCACCGGGATACCTAGACTTGATCATATTCAACGTATTACTCCGTTAACTTTTTTACGACCGACACTGACAGAAAAAGACAGATAAAGAAACTAGTTAGTGATACATTCAGATGTATGAAAAGTTTTAACTATTTTTTTATTTTCCATGCAGGTTTTCCGATTTCTCTCTACTCGAACGTTCGTGTCGTTTTGAGCCAACATCTTGGTCTATTGTGTACCTATTGAGGGCAAGATTTTAGATTCTTTATAAAAAACAGGTAAAATTTGGCAGAAAAGCATTAACCTGTTATTAAAACCACTTGTTACTTGGAAACAAAGGAGCCGTTATCGTGGCTGTCTTTTTCTTGTTTCGCAACCTCATCTTACTTAGCTTCGTACTTAGAAAAGATCTTACTATAGAGCGCAACATTTTTCAAATAATTTATTTTGTATTTATCCAGTTATGTTTAAATTTTTGTACAACCACGCAGGTTTGATATTTATAACTTTTTACAGGATTTTAAGAAAAAACGTTCGTTTATATCTTTTGATTTTTCGACACTTAAATAATCATTGTGACTTTACTTTAATAAATCGCAAATATATTTACATCTCTATTTTTTTCTAATAAGAATTTGGAAAAATGTACAAAATTGTTTAAATGTTTAATGGATTCATCTGCTTGCATATTCTTTCTGCTTAATTATCTAAGTATGTGTAATAAGTATATTGTATTTTTTTTCTTCCTGAGTCTATATAATATGACGATGATAAGAGTACGGTATAGAACGCATGTCGAATAAAAAAATAATTGATAAAATAAAATGCATTTTTCACAAAGCATTTTGCATTGAATGTAGGAAACTTTAAAATTATTGCGACGACTACAACATCAAGCATTCGTTTTTAAATTCCTCTGGCTCTTATAAATATTACACATATTAACGTAATTCTTCCAGATTTCATTGTCCCATGGTCTTTGATTTCACTATAGACTACACAGTCTTATCCTATAAACTACATTGGAAGTTCGTAACAATATATTTTTTTTAATTTCAGGTTGATTGACTTCCCAGGTGCATACTCTATAGCTTAACAGCATCTAACATTCCATTGTAACCTAGATCTAAAGAAACACTTCGTATTAATCATAGTCCGACTCACGCCTATCAGATGAAAGCCTCCTAACTCCTTAAACTGAAATATGTCATCAATATCTTTTGTTTTGCTGTTTTTTTACCGACTTGCTCGAAAAATTGAAAAAGAGCCAAACCAGAAAATGGAGTTGCCGACAGTAAGAAATGTATGTGTCGGTAGTAACAAATATGCAATAAACAATACAACAAAACAGAATTAGCAAAATTAGTTTATTCGTTCAAGCGTGATACAATGACCACTCGAAATGGGGTTTAATATTTAAGTATTTTCATGCCCATATCCCCGAAGAGGTAGGCAGAGGCACAACCAGGGCACCCACGACTAGCCGAATACATTAAGTCCCATAGTGTGAGAGGTGGCAAGCCTATCGCCAACCGGGCACATATACAATCCCGAGAACTTTTTTAATAGAAAATTGGAAAAACCAAATTTTTTCTTTCTTGCCCAACCTATGTTTCGAACCCGGGACCTCATGCAGTCAAGTCCAACACCTTAACCGCTAGACCACAGAGGCAATACATATTTATACACATAAATACATAAAATTAGAGTGTCTGTTTGTAATATTAGTTAAACCGTTTTTCACTGCACGGATAGAAAGAAAAAAATATTTATTTGCGGAATATGAGTGTTACAAAGATGTTACAAAATTATTTAAGCGTTCCTACATATTCTACCAACTTGATATGAATATATATAGTGTATACATATTCATATCCATGTAGTAAAGATGCTATATATACAGCATCTTCATATCCTGGCAAATTCGGCAAAAAAACGGCTGGACTGATGTTAGTGAGACTTTCACTAACACGTAGCTCATGTACTAAGGAGCTACAGCTATTAATACAGCTAAATATCTTTTTGCTTAATTCGAAGCGACGAAGTCGTCATTTTTAGTTAAGAATGTAAAATATAACGTACCTATCGCATGTTACTTCCAAAAAGTGTAGATAACTCGTCAAATATTATTATCCCCATAAAATAAATTATATCGTGATAGTTATGAATTATTCTGTCTGTGTAAACTTAATGACTCTGTTAAATTTGGCGAGATATTTCGGCTCGACGATTTCTATGACTAACTTTGGTATGATAATTGGAATACATTAACTAATTTACCGGCCGGCATATTAGAAACGAAATCGGGCTGTGTTCTTTTTAATAAATATATATTCCTGGACATGTTACACAAATATAATCTAACCCCAAGTAAGCAAATTATATGCTTGTGTTTTACTAATACATAGAAAATTTTACGATACTAATGCATTGAAATACTTAAACAGATACCAGAATAAATTTAACAAACACCCGACCCGGAAACGCAGACATCTAAATGTTCATCATACAAATGCCTGCCCCCGTCAGGAATCGAACCTGAGCCTCGCGGTTAGTCAGTGTAATTGGGCGTGTACGCTAGCCACTCGGTGTGTCAAACTAGTGTAATTTTAAATCGTGACCGCCTTACCACAAAAAAATATTTAGACGCCTGTTTAGCTAAACACTGTTTATAATTAACATCCAACCAATAACGTGCTACAAATGGATGACGTGTCAACATTTTATTGGTTGAGATTTAAATTTCAGACACTGTTTAGTAAAATTATTGTTCAGCAAACGTATACATATTTTTGTATTGATACGGCAAAATTAAAAAAAAATTAAGTGCATATTCAACAACCCCTTCGATACAGTTCGACTTAAAAAAATAATTATAACAAGTTCGAAAATAAAAATAAAATAAAAAATAAAATAAAAATGAAACTATATCTGTCCGTGAAATATTTTATTTTTATTTTAATTACGTTTTCCTACTCATAACTCCAGTTTTTATTCCCACTCTTTCACAGTTCATACTATAAGGCTATGGAACTCCCTTCCCCTTAGATACTCGAAATAGTAAATCCATAACCTCATTTAAAAATCGTTTAAAACTGTTTTACTCCTCTAGTCCATAATGGTAGCACTTATTGTTAGTATTTAACTATTAGTAGGTATAACATTTATAATAGTTTTTTTCATACCTTTTTTATTATTTATATGAGTATTAAGTAAGTATTTATGTAGAATAGTTTATAATTTTAATTGAGTTTTTTTATTTTTTTTTATCTCTTTAATTTTAAGCTTGTACACTGTCTACCTATCGCTTTTTATTTGGTATCGTTTTTCTCTATCTTAGGTTAGGTGTAACATATCTCTTGTAAGAGATAAGCTCGCCTTTTGTACAATATTTATATTTGTATATTCTCACTGTCAATTTTATATTACGTATACAACAAAGTGTAAAATAAATAAATAAAAAAAAAACAATTGATTGGTACGTACCTAATAAATACAAAATACAGGAACATATCTGTCGATTGGTCTGTTCCCTTTTCAAACAAAAACTACTCAAAACTCAAAATGTCGTAATAGCTTATGGTCTTAAGCTACCATCAACATCCAGAATACATTTTACTGCGGGAAAATTTTCCATTTTCTTCACCACTAAATTCACTTCGACGCTTCCAAATGTAAAGACTTACATTTTAAAACTATTTTTTTATTAATTAAACCAAGATCAAAATCGAACCTGTTTAGTAACGTGAATAAAAGGCAATTTGAATTCAAAAAGGGAATCTTTGGTTTCCGAATTAACCTAGTAATCAATTTTCTTTTCTAGAACATCCTTATTGTTACTTGATTGCTATGTCTGAATGCCTGTCCTATTGGAATAATTCATCAAGTTAAATTACTAAACGTTTATTATCCTTGAAGGAGAAGTTGACTAAAAAAGTCTTGGAACCAACACCTAGTTCCAATGAACAAAATAAAAGTAAATGCACTATAAATAAAATATTAAATATAGTATAGAAACTAATAACTGTATTACCTCTCAAACTAAGTCAGCTATTTTGGGGATACAGTTGACAAAAAAAACTAAGGAGTATTATTTTTAAATATTATTTTTTCAACATTGGAATCCAACTAATATTATAAATACGATTGTTTGTAAGTTTGTTTGTTTGTTACTCCTTCATGCAAGAACTACTAAACCGATTTCCATGAAATGTAGCACACACAGAGATGGTAACTTGGATTACCACATAGGAAAGTTTTAAACCCGAAAAAATGTTCCTTGTTGAACCATTAACCACGGGGGCAACGCTGCAAGCAGAGGTACAACCGCCTTGGTAGCACCCACGACTAGCTGAAGACACTAAGTCCCACAATGTGATAGGTGGCAAGCCAACCGGGCACATTTCCAATCCCGACCAACATTTTTTTTTATTAGAAAATTGGAAAAATCCAATTTTATTTGTGTTGGCCGACCCGGGATTCGAACCCGGGACCTTATGCAGTCAAGTAAACACCCAGACCGGTAGACCACAGAGGTGACACATATGTAGACATATAAATACATAAATTATACTTATAAAATAATTATGTTGAGATTAGATCTACATGAACTTGGAGTTAAATTTCAGAAAATCAATAATTTTAAACAAATAAGAAAAAACTGTAGTGCATAAACATTTATATGCATTCAAGATAAGCCTTGCCTTTTAAAAACAGATACTTCAATTTTGTCACTTTATCTAACATAATTTCCATATTTACAATAGCTCGAACACATTTCGAGTTCAAGAATAACTTTCTAAATAAAACTTTAAGAGGTTAGCTAATTTTATTGTTTTCCATTCTCGCTATGTTTCCAAAGCTCGATAACAAACTTTAAATATGGTAATTAGCTTAGTGAGTACTTTTACTGATCCCATTAAAATCCTTTTAAAACTTTTATTTTAGACAATTAGAACAAATACAATAATTTGATTTTGAATGTATTTTTAAGAATTTTTAGTCAGTCCCCGTAGACGATTGGTTTTTCGTATCATTATTTCTCAAAATAGTCTTCAGAATTCACTGCTTACACCACTCTTCTAACATTCATGATAATCAGGGCTTTAGTAAAAAGCAAAACCAGTAGGCTATTTTAAAATAATAAATGATATTATATAAAACAGCATAGCAATTTTTTATACAAATACGAATCAGCGGAAATTTTTACTCAACGATTGAAAATATCATTTAAATTTTATTTTTTTCTACTAAAATACTTTGTGCACAAAATATGTAAAAACTTTTGACGAAGCCGTGTTTAATTTGTTAATATATTACATCTTGTCCCTGTAAATTGTATCACAACTGGCAGAACATCTTTAGCGAGGCGAAGGTTGCGAATTCAATTCCTGTCAGTGGTCAAATCTTGATGTCTCTAAGTTTAGTTATAGGTGGCAATTGAACAAACAAAACCCGAAAGTTTTTGAAAGATTATCGAAATTTGACAGTGGAAAAAATGTTAAATTTGACAGGTGGGTACTTTGTTTTCTTAGAAAGGTTAAGGATCCTGTTTATCCCACTCACTAAACGGATGACCTTAAGCGAGAATTGAAGTCAAATTTAATCTAGATTATAATTTATTACGATTTATAGTTTGATTTAATATCTTTGTCCGTTTTTCGTAATTGTAGTATGTGCTTTAAAGATTGTCTCGACATTTTTTCAAGTCAAAAGTTTTATAGTTTCAGGGTTTAGTCCGATTTAATATTTTATTTTTTTTATTTGTAGTATGTGCTTTGCAGATTGTCTCGCTATTTTTTTTAATTATAGTTTTGTAGTTTAGACATTACTGGCATATCAATGCTCAATATAGTCACCAAAATTCTTAAAATCCGCAATGTAGAGTACATGACACAAATCCGATTTAAATTTTTAATTTGTATGAATTCGAGATTGAAAAGCAACCATACAGAGTGTGTAGGCACATGAATAGGCTGTTAGAAGCTTCTAGAAATAAGACGAATTAACTAGTCTACAGTCGCAAAGGCTTTCCGGTCATAATTACTTTCTTTGTCAGAAGTAATCATGTCAAGCGGCCTTTTTCATATTTCGAAGAACAAAGAAACTTCATATGTGGGACGTTTATTCCACTTTTTGATACCTGTTATATCTGACACATTATTAATTGAAAACAGAAAAAAATGATGTAGTTATTTTACAATTTAGGAAGACAAAAGAGCAGATTTTTTTTTCGGAAATACATATTATGTTACTTAGAGACAAAAAATACTGTTGTTGTGCATTGCCTACCTCATTCAAACTCTTGCGTAATAAATTACCTACCTTCCTTCACAACAAAAAAAAGCAGCGACTACAGACATTATGGTGTCAGTAACAGTAAAACGATGTTATAGATTCTAACAAACCAGAAGTCATCTCAAAACTCTATCACTGAGTGAAGGAATTAATTCCAACTAATGATATTTTAATAAAGGCAGTTAGCATTTATAAACAGCTATATTTAGCGCTGTGATGCTTAAATTTGACGTGAAACAGTATTCGTGTGTTTTAAAAATTAAATAACATTCACCGTTTGGCAACTTAGATTAATGTTTATTACTCTATCATCAATTACTATCTATAGTTTCTTAATGCGACAAAGCTTTATTTTATTATTTAAGGTTGGTACTAGTATTTGTACTAGCTGCTATACATAAAGCTGTCAAGTTTAAATTTAAATTAACTATAAAAGCAAAAAAAAATTAGCAATGAAGTTTCATCAGTTGACAATGATTGCTTATAAATTAATGAATAAAAAAAGTCAAAAGGCAATGAAAATTGCTGAAGGATGAATTCTGTAACGTTTTTTTTTGAATGAATTTGTTGCTAATCTCGCGATTTTTTGCAACTTCACCGAACTTTGTGGGCCGAGCAGAGTGCTCAGCCCGCCTGTAACGTACAAGTTACTAAACAGTACAAAAGCTTTTTGTATTCCTAATTAACTTGAAAACTGTTTTTAAGTGATCACTGTTTTCTTTTTCAGAAAATAAAAAAAAGAGACAAAACATATTTAGTGTTATCAGAGTATTATACGACATCTCTACTGAGCCTTTACCGTGAATTGGTATAGATAAAATTCCATAAGTTACGTATCGAAATCTATGACACTTTTGGCGTAAAAATGTGTTTCTCTAAGTAACCAATAGAGGCGCTGTTTAAAGTTTTCGTACAACTAATTTAAAGAGACGGTAGCGAGAATAGTAAACCTGACATTCCGTTAATTCATGGCAAGGGCTGAGATGCTTACTCTATTCCTCGGAAAAAATTGATTAAAACGTCACGAGGTAATATGCACGTACTAAAACGTTCTATCTCTTATGTTTCTTTTTCCATTTAAAAAATATAGCACAACTCAAAATAAGTCTACTTCCTAACAGAATTACGATCATTGTTCAATAGTGTAAATTACTCTACCATTACTATCTAGGCGACGTATATTTTTTACAATCTGAAATTCCGTTAGCGTCGTAAAAACCCATTGCCAGTATAAAGAAAGTATTTTTAGGTAGTTTCATGAAACTTTTGGAAAAATAGCAAAAATACAAAGAATTCTGAGCAGATGAACCCACTTAAGTTTACGAGAAGATTTTTTTATTTTATCTAATGTTTCTGTCACGGTCAAATGTGTCGCTTTCGCTCTCTACGGAGTATTTTACTAGCTGTTTTATATTGAAGTGTATTGTTACTTAAATTTGCGAAATGAATATAATGTTGCTTTCATCTTGCAGGCTTGAGTTAGGGGTAATACTTATATGCCAGACTCGAGAAGTATTTTTTTACAGAACTGATTCTGATTTCTGAAAAAAACTTTATTGACGTAGACAATCTAAGTGGTATTTGTGCGCGTCGACATTTTTATAAACAATGAGAGGGTCGGAATCACAGATACATACTGAGAAGATCCGGTGAAAGAAACTCAAGACTTTTACCAAAAGAAAAAAATATGTTTGTGTTAAGGGTGTTAGTCAATGATAATAATAAACGAAAATACTAAATTACCTTAGACAAAAGTCTACAAAATATATTCTGAACGGTAAAGTGTTAGCGTAATTAAATATATACAAAAAAACATACAATATGAATTAGAAAGTAGAAACGTCCTGGGCATTGTTTTTATAGCAACCCTTAAATACTGATAAAAGTTCGAACTCATACGAAAAAGGAAAAAATATAAAGATACAGACACATATTCATAATCGTTTATCCGAGGGTGAAATCAATAATCTCCGAAATCGCCGTGTTTGTTTGAAAAAGGTAATGAATGTAAAGAAAGGCAGGCAGGTCTGCATGAATCTTGACATTTGACATTCAATACTCTCTGCCTACCCATAAAGAGACTTGGTGTGAAGATGTTTATTTTAACTGTTGAAAAGAAAACTTCTTTAGCGGCGCTGCGCACTTTTTTTGGAATCGGTAAAAACTTCTAAACTCGCGTCAGGACCTGATCTAAAATTCGTAAGACGGCGTAGGGCGCTTGCGAAAATAAGACGGCACAGGGCGCTTGCGCGAATGTTCGTGTTATCATGTTTGTGTATGATAGCGAAATAAATGAATATTGTATCCTACCACCTAAATGGTACCTTCATACTGATAATTAAAGCAATTCGTGCAAAATTATTCCCTAACTATTCCAAAATATCAGTGCATGTGAGATATGTGCAGATGCCATTTTGTATCTTGCAATCTTGGCGGGCGCCCAAGCTTAACCCTAATGTCCGATAAAGCCTCCTCCGTTTTGGAGTGAGTTAAAAATAAAAGAAAAATTCTAAGCTGGACATCTATCCACATAAAGAAGTATTTTCTTTTACTATTTAGTTGCTACTGAAATACTCTCTTATGTATAGAGTACCGTTCTTGGTCGCTATTATAATAAATTACAAAGCAAAGTTTTTCCGTCATGTGCAACAGATATCTACTGAATGCATGTGATAAGTGGATAAACCATCTGTGGAGATCAAATAAAAAAATTATTCGCCGACCTCACGTCGAAATATTAACAAAATTAGCCCTCTCGCTGCAACCACCGTGCTAGAAACTTTCAAGAACCATTAAATTGTCCCAAATTTAATAAAAAAATTAAATTGACGATATACAAGCAAGAATCGGATATGTCAGAGAAAGAATGAAAGTGGGACAAATAAACGCGGTCGTAATAAGTTTTAGAACATGTTGTGTTGTGCTCGCTGACCTATTCGCATCTGTGCGATTAAAAAGAGACTAAAATTTAAAGAAAGTTTGCTTGTGGGGAAATAATGGCAAATTAAATATTAACAAAACAGATTACGAATATGTACAAATTGCTTGGGTGTTATCCGAAGGTAGTGTCAAGAGTTTATAAATATTCTTATATGAACAGAGTAACGAATGAGGAGAGAAACAACAAAGTCTGTACTTGGTACTCGGCACCCTCTGCCTTATGTGAAAGAAAAATTGGCGTAAAGATATATGTATGTGAAATTGAAATTTTAATGTAACTAGTTGAATACATTCCAATGATTTTAGCTATCTTAATATTAATTTCACCATATTTTGTGTAGTTTAATGATAAAACATTCTTTATAAGTTTTGAAAAAAAGATAAAAAAAGGATAAAGCAATTTGAAATATGTTTTAACAAAAGCAAACCTTTCGACACAATAATATATAGAACTGAGATTGAAACACGATGACCCGTAACTGATTGTTCCAAATCGGGAACCAGTGGCACAAATTTCAAATATCTGTTTGGTATTTTTTACACATATTTGAAATACAGATGATATTGCCTCTTCCTTACAGGCTTTGTTGGTTTAGCTTTCTTAAAATCTATATTAAATGCTTTATTAGATTTGTAAATGTTTTAAATACGTAAAATAAATATTTACTGGTTCTCTGTTTGATACATTTTAATTAATGGATTGGATAGGTGCCCGGTTGGCGATAGGCTTGTCACTTATCACTTAGTATCTTCGGCTAGTCGTAGGTGCTCTGGTTGAGTCTCTACGGGTATGTACCTACGTAAAGGTTTTTTTTAAGTGATGACTTCTTTAGCGGCGTTTCGCACTTTTTTGGAATGGATAAAAACGAATGGGACACATGACCTGATCGAAAATTCGTAAGACGGATGGAGAGTAAACAGCCGGCGAGAGACGGATAAAGAGTAGGAGAGGAAGTATCCCCCTCTCTTTCTACGGCCCGGGGAAAGTGTATGCCTGCGCCTGCTGTTTTGTTTAGACGGCGCAGGGCACTTGCGCGAATGTTCGTGTTGAAATGTTTGTGTACGGTAGCGCAATAAATGAATATTGTATTCTACCACATAAACGATAGTACTTTCATACTGATTATTAAAGCAATTCGAGCAAAATTATTCCCTAACCATTCAAAAATATCAAAAATGCACAACTTTAATATTCAAGTTTCACTTCTGCCGGGACTCCCGGAGTGCAACCCGTTTTTTTTACTGGTTCTCCGAATGATATTTTTTAATAAGTAGGATATGCGCCCGGTTGGCGATAAGCTTGCTACTTATCACCTAGTATCTTCGGCTAGTCTTGGGAGCTCTGGTTAAATCTCCGCGGATATGGGCGTGAAGGTTATTTTATATTTTTGTGCGTCTATGAAATGAAATAAATAAAACCAATAAATTGAATTTGGTAGTATGGTTTAGACGTGAAAGTTCTTTTACATTTTGTTTCAAAAGACGATAATATGTTTTCTAGAGGATAATCCAATTTGGAATGCCATGTTTTTAACTTAAAGCGTTCAATAACACTCGAAACTTTTAGATTGAAATCCGCAAATATTGGTCACACGTCGGGAACTCGAGCTGGGAACATTGCAAACACTTGAAATATTAATTTCGTATTATTTCAATTACGTTAGTATTATCGCCTCTGTGGTCTAGCGGTCCGGGTGTTGGACTTGACTGCATGAGGTCCCGGGTTCGAATCCCGGGTCGGCCAACACAAAGAAAAATGGATTTTTCCAATTTTCTAAAAAAAAAAATGTTGGTCGGGATTGGAAATGTGCCCGGTTGTCGATAGGCTTGCCACCTATCACATTGTGGGACTTAGTGTCTTCAGCTAGTCGTGGGTGCCTTGGTTGTACCTCTGCCTACCTCTTCGGGGATATGGGCGTGAAGATACGTTAGTATATTGTAATTATTTGTTAAAATTGATGAGAAATTGTGACATAACAACAATTATTTAAATAAAAATTATTAAACTTTATGTACTCTAACTTTGATCTGTGATTGTTGATCGCCTCTGTGGTCTAGCGGTTCAGGTATTGGACTTGACTGTATTAGGTCCCGGGTTCAAATCCCGGGTCGGGCAACAAAAAGAAAATTTGCGTTTTTCAAATTTTTCTAAAAAAATGTTGCCTGGGATTGGATATGTGCCCGGTTGGCGATACGCTTGCCACTCATCATACTGTGAGACTTAGAGTCTCCAGTTAGTCGTGGGTGCCCTGATTGTGCTTCTACCTACCTCTTCGGGGATATGGGCGTGAAGTCACTTCTTTTTTTCTTTATTTCCTGTAACTTATTACAGTTTAACATATCGACAGTTAGAAGTATAACATCGGCAATAGAATGATTTAAAGGACTTATGTTATTTTTACCGGCTCATTGGTCGAGAGACTAAATAAATAAAAAAAATAGTACTTTTACAAATTATAAGAAATTTGCAATGTAATATTCAAGTTTTCATTTCTGCAGGCACTCCAGGAGTAACGGTTGATTTATTTGTTCAAGAGTTTAAAATGATATTTAACCGATTCCAATTTCCAAAATTGCATCGATCGAGATTCAAAAGTAAGCCTACAGATTGGATAACGTATTATAAAGAAATCTGTTGTTCCTCCACGTTGGTTGAAGGTTGAAGGCTAAGGGTACACGTTTAACTCTACCGACCAACAGCGTGTCTCAGGTTCGATTCCCGACAGGGGCAGGCATTCGTATGATGAACATTTAGATGTCATCATTTCCAGATCTAGGTGTTTATTTAATTCACTCCGGAATCTATTTATGTATTTTTATGTATTGTAACCCCAAAACACAAGCATGTAATTTGCTTACTTTGGGGTTACATACATTTGTATAACTTGTCACGGGATAATTATATTTGAGTTCTGACACTTGTTTTCACGCAAATTCTATCATAAGTGAAGAGGTATTATGACATACAGAGACAAGTCGCTACCTAACATGTATCCAATGTATCCACTTTCTTCCTTTAAAAACCAAAATGTTGTGATTGAGCAAACCAGGGTCGGACTTGAATTCTTGAAGTGCTGGGTTTGAACCCCGCGTCGGACAACAAAAAAAATGCATATTTTTAATTTTCAAATAAAAAATATTAACGTTGCCTGGGATTTAATGTGTCCTGTGGGCGACAGGCTTGTCACCTATCACATTGTGGGATGTGTCTTCGGTTAGTCTGTGGTGCCCTGATTGTTCCTTTGTCTACCTAATCGGGGATATGAGCGTAGAGATTCTTTTTTTTTTACATAAAACTAAGCTGTGAGACCCAAGGTGTTACAGCTGCTGCTGAACAAAGGAGATATCTTGTAATCATAAGGTACTTGCACCTAAGATAGCCCAGTCCTTAAGATGGCCCATTTTCAAAACTTAGCATTTTTTAAAGTTTAAAATTATTTGAATTACTACCTCTGGAACATGGTAATAATTTAAACTCTTTCAAGCTTTAAAAAAATACAAAACATAGTAAATGGCTGTTCTTAGGTGCGAGTACCTTATGAACTGTTTTTTCGTTTACCTCTTTTTTGTATCTTTTGATGAAGTCAAAACTTGATAAGTCCTTATAATTTTTAAAATGGCAATCTAATCTTATGTAACTATTCATTGTTTTTTTTTGTATTGAACTTCACTTTATACTTATTAATATAAGTATAAAGTGAAGTTCACCGGCTACCCTAAACTTCAAACCGTAACTTAAAAATGACAAATACTTACATTAAGAAATCATTAATATTTGATGCTAATCAAACAAGTCTTTGTAAGACTCAGCTTTCTTTCTAAATTATTTTTTGTATCATGCAATTTCTCTCGAAATGTTAACCAAAATATTTCTTGAAGTATTATTAAGTAAAACTTTTTATGGCGTAGGTCTTTTGCGACGAAATCCCTTAAGGTTTGATACTGTAATGCGTAAAAGCTTAACTAAGCTATTATTCTTCATCATTATCTTATTAAAACGTATGTGCTTCCAAAGTATGTCGTTCCGAAAACCATTAAACAGTATATGTCGTATTTTATATTATAAAATACGACATGGACGTATTGTTTTATGTACTTGTGTCGTATGTCGTAATTTATAAATATATTGTACTATAACTTGGATATTATGTTATTTATCATGATACATACGAAAACATCTTTTTCATTTTGTTATTTCAAGAAAAAATACAAGTGGTAAGATATAAGAACAAATCATATTTTATCTTTTATTTCGACTGACTTTTACTGACATTTATTCGACATCTTTCGAAGTCTTTTTTTGAAACTGTTGATATCTAAACCGAGTTCTAAAAAGAAAGATTACACATATGATTTCATTTTTGTTTTAGATATATATCTTTATTAGTATACCGTCGTTTGTGAACAGATTATCATTATGTGTCGTTCTTCCGAGGTGGTCCTATTTTCACAATGTCCAGCCCCGTTGATGTTAGAAAACTGAAATTAAAGTCGTTTTTTCGCAGTTTTGCTAAAAAAAATTGTGTGTTTGTTACGAGATTATTTGGCCAATAAACAAACAAATTTTGACGGTTTTTTTTAAGGTAGAGGTTACGCATGATTCAAAGGTGATGTCATGTTTTAAATTTGATCACTACCGTCTATAGACTAGTCGTTTTTGAGTTATACTTAATAATATATAAGTATGTAGGTATATTAAATACCTCAACGACATCGTGTAACACGTTAATATCTACGAATATCCATTATTAAGTATAATTCAAAAACACACGTTTTTTTAAGTAGTAAACGCTTGTACTTATCCACTATACTATACTATAGTGGATACTAAGTATATGTTTACTGAAAAAAAACGAGTTTATACAATGGAATTCCACCAAGTGCCGACGATAGCAAGTATATATTCTATAACTCAAAAACCACATTTTCTGATGTTGATTTTTTTACGTACGCGATTATACTCAGGTCTCTTGATAGTATGAGACAACCGTTGCTTATAGACACCATAAACAAAAATAATAAAAAATATTTCCAGACATGATACACAAATTTAATCTAACCCTAAAATAAGCAAATTATATGCTTGTGTTATGGGTGCTAGTCAATGATACTAATTACCTATTCCTGCCGCCATAACGTCATGACATGTTCCGTTTTGGAGGGTAAGGTAAACTTACTTTTGTTCGAGGCCTAATATCCCGGCCTCAGGTTGGCAACGCACCATTACCAACTTTAGTGTCTCTAGGTGGCGTAAATTTCTTACCATCAGGAAATCCGTCTGCTTGTTTGCCTTCCAATATTATACAATAAAATAAAATAAATATATACCAGAATAAATTTAATAAACATCCAGACCCGGAAATGCAGACATCTAAATATTCATCACACAAATGCTTGCCCCCATCGGGAATCGAACCCGAGCCTCGCGGTTGGTCGGTGTAGTTAGGTGTATACGCTAGTCACTCGACCAACGAGGCGGTCAAATAAATAAATGTGTGCGTCGCTGTCAAGTGTATGGGATGTTTAGTCAATTGTGCAATTCTACCGGGTGCCCTACCGTCCAGATCGGAACATGGCAATGCCTTTATGGCGGCAGGAAGGTTATGAATCCCTATCCGGACAATTTGGGGCACAACAATCTACTAACAGTTGTCTTGTTTATAGGAAATCATTTAACCTATGCTGCCTGGTAAGAAGACAAATAATAAAAGACTAATGGGATAAAATGTAAACTATCACGAAAATATTGACTACGTTTTAGAAATTGGAGTCTGGTTTTTTTTGCAATTTTAATTTGCTTAATTCATTGCCAATAGTGTGAATTCAAGAACGTCAGCAAATAAGTCACGTAATATTTGGATCTAGTTCCATAGTATAAGATCATATCTTCGCGACCATATCACCGAGGTAGGCAGAGGCACAACCAGGGCACCCACGAACGGGCACCTAGCCGAAGACACTAAGTCCCACAATGTGAATGGTGGATAAGCTATCGCCAACCGGGCACATATCCAATCCTGCAGAGAAATTAATTTTGATACGAAATTGAAAAACATATATTTTCCAATTTTTTTGTTGCCCAACCATAGCCTAAGGGTGCCAGAAAGAGATTATGGTCATAGGCCATTTACAAAATACCATAAGACACCATAGTCTATAAGCCACGGTTATGACGGTTACAAATAGGAGAGCCATGTGCTTGCTTACTATCTTATTACATAAAAAAATATGCCTTATATTCGTTGATATATATGTTAATTTAAATCCAAAGTCAAACGTAAGGCTATCAAGATTTCCTCCAATCCCTCATCAATCAGGCCCTTGTTAAACGTTTGGGTTTGCGTAAAAGAACTTTTTATTTTATCTCTGGGATTGTGGCTTGGTTTTTCTGGCGAGGACAAAATATTAATAGAATGGTGATACTGGTAATGTCCTATTAATTTTTTGTGGCCTAATATAACATTTTTTTGAGATAATGGCAAACGTCTTGTGTCCAAGAACGGCCAACAAAGGTAATTAATGTATCTGCACTTTATACAGAAAAATAAATATTTGTCTGTATATATGCTTATGTCTTCCGAACAACTGGGACAGTTTCGATAAATTTGGTTTTCAATTATTAGTGAAAGGCCAGAGTTTACAAGCCCACCTCGTTGGTCGAAGAGCTAGGGCACGCAACTTATTCTACCGACCATTTGCGAGCCTTGGGTTCAATTCCCGACGGGGGCAGGCGGTTGTGAGATGACAATTTAGACGTGTGCATCCCCTGGTCTGAGTGTTTCTTAAATTTATTTTGATATATTAGAATCGTTGAATAACAAGTGTAATACATACAAGCAAGTAACTTGTTTGCTTTAATGTTAGATTCAATGTGTGTAGCTTGTTTAGGGATATTTATTTATTTAAAGAAAAGAGAAAAATTGGGAGAACACTAGAAAAAACGTTTTAACGTTTCCTACACAAACGAAACGGGTAAAATGAAGATCACCGGATAAGCTAGTAAAAAATATATTATAAATAAGTAAAAGTTGTCTCTTACCAACTACTTTAAAAAGTTTTTGATTAATATTTAAAAAAAAAGTGCATGTTTTCCTGTTTGCAAGAGAAATCCCAGAGAAATCAAGAAAAATACATAATATTTGTGTACACAAAAAAAATAGAAGATGCTATTTTGCAGCTTTACTATTATGCAATTATTACTACCTCAGTGGTCTAGCGATCCAGGTGTTGGACTTGACTGTTGATGAGGTTGATGAGGTCCCGGGTTCGATTCCCAGAACGGGCAACAAAAAGAAAATATGTTTTTTCCAATTTTATAATAAAAAAAACGTTGCTCAGGATTGGATATGTGCCCGGTTAGCGATAGGCTTGCCACCTATCACATTGTGGGACTTAATGTTTTCGGCTAGTCGTGGGTGCTCTGGTTGTTCCCCTGCCTACCTCTTCAGTACGGGCGTGAAGATACTTTACTACCTTAAATCTATCTTGTCATCCTATTCCATAAAAAGCTATGGCAAAGGAAAATTTTCGGTGGCAGTGATAAAACGCGGGTCAACTTGGATAAAAACAGAGAGCACTGACAAATAGGCGGTCGTTACGGTCAGACCTGGTTGTTACTCAACGACCTCTGGAATAACATGTTACATACATTTATGGTTTCATACTTATTTTATGTTTACAACCTTCCGTTAGTACTAGCACTGATTTTCTAATAGTCTTGAAAAAGGAGTAGGTTATATGTCCGACCCCTTTATATTTTTTGTGTGCCAATCAATTTCTGAAACGATTTTAAAAATATTTTTTTTATATTTTTTTTATGATATTGGAAGGTAAACAAGCAGACGGATTTCCTGATGTTAAGAAATTCACGCCGCCTAGAGACACCAATTTGATAGAGCGCAGTTTTGAAATGGTTTCGTCACCACGAAATCTGGATCTAATGAGGGCACCTAAGGAAAGTGATAAAATACTTAATTTTTGTTAACTAGATGATTTACTTATGAAAATCTAGGTCGGTTTTTAGCAGTTATGCTATGCCCAAATTATTTTGTTTGTTATTTTTTATATTATTTTTTTATATTATAAGTATTTTTTATATTATAAGTAATTTTATGTGTATTGATTTCAAAAGAATTAAAAAAAACCAGGTCAGCTTTTGATAGAATTTAGAAATACTTGAGAAACTTCAAATTTTTATGTACTTAAACAATATCTAATTAAAATACGTTTTAAGTCATAAATTATGTCTCAAATTACATAAGTACGTACGAAAACTTCCAACTGTCTATATGTTTATATCTAAACTAATAAAAAAAAGCTTCTATTTCAAGCACTTGATCCTCTTATTTAAAAATGATTGCCTAAAAAAAAAATTGTAACCTATTTCTTTACTCGTAACTGGTTTTAATGGTCTGTTTGTTCAAAAACAGGTGCTTCCCGGTTGCTCCTATTTAAATTTGATTAAAATGGGACAAGCGGTTTTCGAGTTTTTTTTATTTATACTAATATTTGATATTTTTATTACTTACAGCCAATATTAATATTCTATTTAAGATAAGAGACAGGGCTACTTTAAAACTGTTGCCATACAACAAATAAATAATTAAGAATCATTTCTTAGCAAAAAAACTCTAGTTGGCCAATAACTAGGGAAAACAAAGTTTACTTACGTATAATCGAAAACAAATTTTGTAAAATCTGCTAAAAAGTAATCGACACTTTTTTCTCACTTTTTCATTTTAGTCTGTTAGCAAATTTTGATGAGGATTTTAATACTTGAAGGATTGTGTTCCGGTCATTTCTTTCCTTCGTTTTGTTACGCATTCCGAAACTTAACATTGGAACGATTTTGATGAAATCATATACATATAGTTAAAGACCTTATTTCAAACATAGTCTTCTTCTTTTTCTAAAATCTACAACTGATATAAAATTATATGGAATGAAAGTTTGTATGAAGATCTATTTCAATGAAGTGACGGTTAATCAGCTAGTATCCTACAAATTTATCTGAATAAAAAAACTTCGACCAAAATCCTACCTAACAACATTAAACCATTAGAATAAAGCAAAATCTAAAATTTTACCTGTACGGTGGTTATCTCAAAGTGGTTTGTGTAACTAAAGACGAGGGTCGGAAATGTGGACGGTATCTAAGTTGCAAATTGCTCGGATTCCTAGATACCTCTATCTTTATGTGCCCCTGGTGTCTTCCGACCCTTTTGGTACTTTGTTTCAACAATATAAGCTTTGTAAGATTATTGCTTGTCCATTGCTGGAGCCCGGCTTTGTTCACATTTTAGAATTAAAAGTGTTCATTATATTAGGTTACGTAATTTCCTAATTTTATATACACATACGTACAAACATACATACATAAGTATCTTCAGGCCAAGTCCCTTACGGGACAGGCAGAGAGTATTGAGTGCCACACCTCACGTTCCTGACAAACCTGTCTAGATTTCTTTACATTTTCATACAAACACTAATTTTATACATTTTTATTTAGTTTCATCTGTCCCGATGTTTGTAATCATACAACAAAAATTTCGTCAACTTTTTGATTACTGATTGAACTGATTCTTTTCCATGCGCATGTAAATCGAATGATACCATAGAGCTAATTTGATTTTTCCCCGTGTTGGTCCGGGCTCCTTTGCAGAATAGACAATCCGCTTCCTGCCAGGCAGCTCCTAAAAAGTGAGCATAGGCTTACCGTCACTAATACCGTGACATCTATCCTACTTGGTAGTAGAGTTTCGCAGCGACTTCCCTGGATTGGTGCCACCGGCTTTCCTATTCCTGCCGCCATAAGATAGCCTGAAAACTTACTTTTGCTCGAGGCCTGACATCCCGGTTTCAGGTTAGCAACACGCAATTACCACTTTTAGTGTCTCTAGGCGGCGTTAATTTTCTTACCATCAGAAAATCCGTCTGTTTGTTTGCGTTTCATTATCATAAAAAAAAATTTGACACTGGTAGGGAGCCATAGGAACTACAAAAATTCCATACATTATCCTACAATGTTTTGGCTTATTTGAAACGCCTTGAAAAGTCTAATTGCTTGGAATAGCCTTTCCAAACAAAATGTTGTTACGAAAATATGTTTCTTATAAAAACATTTTTGTTGAATATTTTTGTTTTTAGGGATTGTTGGTCCGGGCTTATTTGCAGAATAGTCCATCTGTCTTCCTGCCAGGCAGCTCGTAAAAGGCCAGCATAGGCCTATTCCTGCCGCCATAATGTCATGATTGTATGTTTAATCTCTTTATCTACTATATCTATGTTTATATAGTCTCCTCAGACGAAAAAGTTGTTTGGTAGAGATCGCTTTGTTTGGCGAATAGACCGCCTTATATAATTATAATATAATAATATGCTCTTGTTAATACTTAATTGAACTTATTTTATAGTAAGTTTAATTCTGCACTATAAAGAGTTCATTCATTCATTCATTAAACTCATAAGTGTGAATACTTGCTTAAAGTGAGCTAGCGCGATGCAACTAGAAGCAGTAAGCATTATTTTTTTTTCTACATTTAAGAAAATAACCTACCGTAGTTATACCGTAGTCCAAAATTATTTTAAACTTTAATTTATATTTAGAATATAAAATATATATTTAGAAATTTTGAAGTGTAACGTTTCTAAAAGTAAACGGGTAGGCCAAAAACAGTTCATAATTATACAAGTCATTTTAACAATAATCACTATTTAAACCTTCATTAGTAAATATATGTATTCTGAACTTGTAATTTTAGTCCTGTAACTGGGACAAAAGGGTCGGAAATGGTGCTGTTGTGTACAATGTATGAGAGTTGTAAATTATACGGATAACTGTATCTTTTTTCACTCCTGGTAACTGCTTCCCTTTTTATTTAACTGTATAAAACACGTAGCTCTTGTTTCTATTACACAGTGTACCAAAGTATTATTTGATTATATTTTCTTATAACTAGTGGTCGCCCATTGGTCGAAATTCGACCAAAAGTTGATAAGAACGCCATTTTCATTTCTCAAGACCAACTGCTTTATTTCCTGAATAGTAAGTGCGCCATCTGTGATCTTTTATCGTCAAGATCAACATATTTGTTTGTGTGTGCAAATGCATGGTAGTGTAGGTAAAGTTTTATTTATTGATTTAATGTACCTTATAAGCATTATAATTGAAAAATATTAGCGTTCTGTACTTCTCCAACACATAAACTATAAGTGTGCCAAATTTCATGTTCCTCTGTCAGCGCAATTTTCGTAACAAAGGGGTCCAAAGTTTTGGCATCACATATTAATATATACACAATAAACTACTATGTTATCAAAACTTCAAAAAGACATAAAACTTAACAAAATCAAAAAGCCTGAACAAACGACAGAAAAGAAAGTAGCTAGGTACTTATGAAATTCGTTTGGATATTTTGGTATGTATTTTAGGTTTCAGAATTGGCTTTGAGTACGTGAGGTCCCGGGTTCGATTTCTGAGGCGAGCTTCTCAAAATATATTTTTCAATTATCTAATGAAAACAACGCTGCCCGGGTTTGGCTAACTCCTCGTACTCGAAGTACCTCCGGCTAATTGTGGATGATTGTATGTCTGCCTGACTCTTCAGAGATACAGAATTTAGTTAAACAATTTTTAAGCAAGTAAGTATCTTCACGCCCATATCCCCTAAGAGGTAGGTAGAGGTACAACCAAGGCACCTACGACTAGCCGAAGACACTAAGTCCCACAATGTGATAGGTGGCAAGCCTATCGCCAACCGGGCACCGGGAAAATTGGGAAAATCCAATTTTTTTGTGTTGGCCGACCCGGGATTCGAACCCGGGACCTCATGCAGTCAAGTCCAACACCCGGACCGCTAGACCAACAATTTTTACCACGCTTAAAACGGCTTAGTCAATGTTATTGAATTTTTGCATCAAGTAGGTTCAATTTTAAAAAGAACACAGCCTGTTCTGATTCTAATGTCACACACACACACACACACACACACACACACACGCACGCACGCTCGCACGCACGCACGCATGCACGCACGCACGCACGCACGCACGCACGCACGCACGCACTGTCTCTAGGCGACGTGAATTTCTCACCATCAGGAAATCCTTCTTTTGCCTTCCAATATCATAAATAATACAATTAAATAAAAAAATTAAAACACCCCCGACACAAGAACTTAAACCGAGTATATTTGCAGACATTCGGTTAATCTCCCCACTTTAACCCCCCACAACTTTTAAGCGGCTCAACCGATTTTTGACTTAACTAAAACGGAAACCTAAGTTACCTTTGATACATAAAAAACTAAATTAATCACTGCATCCGTTCGGGAGTAATGATGCAACAGACAAACAGACACGTCAAATTTATAACACCACTCTTTTTGCGTTGGGGGTTAAAAACAAAAATATCTGGCATGAAAGATAAATGTTTGCACTGTGAGTACATTAAACATAACCCAATCTATGAAATAATTTCACGCTAAAATTGATCTCCAACTAGATTCTAAATTGGATTGTCAGTATTTATAGTACTTGTAATTTGCATGACAATGGCCAAAATGTGTCACTTAATTGAGGCTGGATTGAATATATAATTGAGAGACTTTAGAAACGGCTAATGGATCTGTCCAGTTCAGTTTTAAATGGCCTAGTCTATAGCATTTTTGCTATATTTGTAGATCGCCTCTGTGTTCTAGCGGTTCAGTTGTTTAACTTGGCTGCATGAGGTCCCGGATTCGAATCCCGGGTTGGGCAACAGAAGGAAAGTTGGGTTTTTCCAATTTTCTAATAAAAAAAAGAAATGTTGCTCGGGATTGGAGGTGTGCCCGGTTGGCGATGGGCTTGCCACGAATCACATTGTGGGACTTGGTGTCTTCGGCTGGTCGTGGGTGCCCTGATTGCACCTCTGCTTACTCTGTCTGCCTACTTCGGGGATATGGGCGTGAAGATGCTATAGCAATTTTGTTGAAGGCGAAAAAGGTATATCGAACTTTAAAGAATGAGATAAGTTTACCACGAATAATAATCGATTTCGTACCCTTCGTGTCTAGTCTAATTGACCTATCTCACTTGTAGACCGAGATATTAAAGCTCCTATGTCAAAAACTGAAGTTTTCAAGAGGATTGAGTTTCCGCAAGTTCGAAATTAGAGTTATTTTAGAAAAACTAAGATTATTCTGACAGTTGTATTCGAGAGACGAAAAAACAGTCCCTAAAGTTTTTTTTAAAATTCTAATCAATATCGT
Source organism: Calephelis virginiensis (assembly GCA_002245475.1). Classification (NCBI taxonomy): domain Eukaryota; kingdom Metazoa; phylum Arthropoda; class Insecta; order Lepidoptera; family Riodinidae; genus Calephelis; species Calephelis virginiensis. Next base: position 1,878,322 of record NJDC01000727.1, on the reverse strand, counting down.
CATCCTTGGGTTTATCTCTGTTCTTTAAATTTGATTAATCGCCTCTGTTCTTATTGTTCTTGAGGTCCCGGGTTAGATCTCCGGGTCGGGCAATAAAAAAGTTAGAAAAGATTTATTTTCAATTTTCTCTGTCTCTGTCTTCTACATGGGAATGGGCATACATGTTTTTAAATGCCTTAATACAGAACGGTCATGAAAAGTGATGTTTATTGAAGCGTTTTTAGCGCTACTCCAGCTATCTATCCCAGCAAGTTACTTATTGTAATCATTCATATCCGTACTAGTATTATAAACTAGCTGCTACCTGCGGCTTCGCCCGCGTTTTCACAGAAACCCGGTGTGCGATCGGGATCAAAAATAGCCTATATGTTAATCCAGGTCACAATCTATCTGTCTTCCAAATTTCAGACAAATCCGTTCAGCCATTCGAGCGTGAAAGAGTAACAAACATCCATACATCCATACTTACAAACTTTCGCATTTATAATATTAATAGGATGAGAAAGTGTGTTTGTTTGACCGTTTTTGGTAATTTTTGTATATGGAGAAAGTTAGAATGCTGAATGATAAAACATTATTTTTAAAACAGGTATCTACACTATAAAAAAGGAAGCTTTTTTGTTATTTCAATAAAACTAAACTTTGGTTATGAGGAAATCAATTTTGTCTATAAAAATAAACTTTTTTGTACTGAGTATTGGACTTGTTACGTTTGTTTAGGTTTGGTAACCAGTTACATAATTTTTATTTATCGCTTACTTTATTCAAGTAATTAAATCGTACGTACCTACTGAAAACAAAACCAACTTTCTAATAATAGCTTAACCAAACTGTTGCTTAATTCTAAAGTATCATCTTCACTTCAAAATTATATTGTGAAAGATATTTTTTTTAGTGTAAATCACATGTGGTATATCTATGTAACAGTAGCCTTTGGGAAACAGCTAGTTAGGATAAAAAGAGAAACAATTTAAAAAAAGGTAAATATTATTTTTTTCCAAATTACGATATTATAAAATAAACGAAACTGCTTCACCTTGACACTGACATAAAAAAATCGTATGAATATTTATAAGAAACTCATTAAAAATGTTCGCAATTATGCTGCAATTATAATTCAAATTTATGCTGAAGTTTTTCTGATGAATTTAATATACAACATAGAAGCTTCTCAGTGTGAGCTTTCTAAATCCGTTTCCTTGTTGGTTCAGCTCCCTTATGACCATTAACTTCCCTGCCTAGTAGCTCGTAACAAGTGGGGAAGAAGTTAGGCAAGTTTGCAAGGATCATCACATTTGCCACTTGATTCACTCTGCCTACCACGTTAGGGGTTTGGCGTGAAAACAAGTAAGTGAATAATACCATCAAGACCTCTCAGAGAGACTCATCAGACAAACACGTTTTTTTCTATTATTAATATTTCATTTGAATTTTGTAATAATTTTATCTTTTCTCAAGTACGTATAGCTTATGAATAAGTTTAATTTATAAAAAAGCAGTTGTCATATGTTTGGATAGTAAAATACTTTTTTTGGTGAATATTATTACCGTTATTAAATTTTAATATAACGATTAATTATTGCGTGCCGTCAATGGCCAACTAATATGGCCACTAACAAGTGCAACATATTTATGTGCCTACCATATTTGATGCAATAAATGATTTAGATTTGATATAATTTGAATGCATTTTTAACACCTATAGCAGGGCTTCTCAAACTTATCTGTACTGTGACGCCCTTAGGACGTGCTATTTTTGAACGACGCCCCGGGGGGAAGGGAGGCTCCGGATCAAAAATACGTATCGCTTATACTACAATCTCTATTAGATTTTACAACTCCTCTTAATCCAACCCGCACCCCGTGGACCAAAACTAGTTACCAGTAAAAAAAAGTACAATCCTAGAAACTGGTACTGGTGGATTCGGATAACTAACTCGACTCGGTCGCATTTGACACGCGACGCCCTACTGTCTCAGTGCCACGACGTCCCAGGGCGTCGCGACGCACAGTTCGGGAAGCTCTGACCTATACTGTCTATAGATGTTAATGATGCAACCATGATATTGTACTTGATGTTAGGCAATGCAATGATTTTCTCATAAAATCAAGTTCTTATAAAAAATTGCTTGAAATTTATCTTGAGAGTTTAACGATCGTAGGAAGTTTTGTCAGGCAGTTTAGCAGACAGAAATCCAGATGTTACTATTGAGTTGCCAACTTGGTTTGGATGTTATTCATGATTTAATATGATATAGGTAAAACGATTAAGAGACTTGAGATTTTATAAATGAAAATTCCATATGAGAACTAACAATTTTCGTAAAAAAACCCCGATGCTATTTTATCCGAATAGATATCAATTGTTATACCTATTATGCCATAATTTTAGTGTCACTGTCATGTTTTAGTTGGTGATAGATTAGTATATAAGCTTACTCAAATAGCCAATGAAACTGTTCACATATTTGTATCCATAACAAAATATTTATATATAAGACCGGTTTATCTTATTAAAGCATCTTAAAGACTTAGGACCAAATGCTTACCAAAATGATAAGGGATGCTAATAAACCTAAATTACACAAAAGCTTTAAAATTATGCTAAAATGATTTCGGAGATTTTTTCCTGATAGTTAACTTATGATAAGGGATTAAAACCTGACTGGAAAAACTTCTAATTTTAAAGAACTTTTATAAAAAAAAATCGCCATAGACAAAATTTGATTTTAGTATTCCAAATGGTGAGAGCATTTGTCGGGTTAAGATGAAAGGGTTCAGGTTCAAATACTGTAGAAAGTGAAATTCTTTCTTAAAAGTATACAAATTGGTCTCAAGCACAGGGCAAGTACTGAAATTAAAATATCTTGGAAAGTCTTACTTGTTAATATTGAATTTATAACAGCTTAGTCTGAAAGCTTACTTGGTTAGTTTAGCTGAATTTGATGTATTGTGTCCTACTTAAAGTGAGCTAATAATGCAAATAAATAATAATATTCCGGGACAAGTTACATAAATTGAATCTAACCCCAAAGTAAGCATATTATATGCTTGTGATATGGATGTTAGTCAACGATTCTAATACATATAAATTCTTAAATATATACCAGTATAAATTTAATTAACACCCAGACCCAGAAAATGCAGACATCTAAACGTTCATCACACAAATGCCCGCCCCCATTGCGAATCGAACCTGATCCTCGCGGTTGGTCGGTGTAATTAGGCGTGTACGCTAACTACTCAGCCAACGACGCGGTTGAAATGTGTTAAGACTGTGTTTAAAACCTAAAATTTAGCCGTAGCCAAAGTGTGTTCCCAAAACATTTGTGTGCTATTTATGTGTACCTAAACAGTTTAATATATTAAAAGTAATTAAATATATTAAAAACCACCAGTTCATGCCTAACTAAAAACTAAATTCCAACCAAACTTACTTTAGTTATTACTCTACAAACATTTGTAAATAAACTACATAACAGGTGCATATAACACAAAATTATCACAGCACAACTGATTAACGATTTAGTCACGCAAAAATAAGTAATTTCAACTGAACTGTGTTCAAAAGAACAAAGAACATTTATTTACAATACATTTTAGTGGCACGTGCGTGAGACCACCTGTAGATTCTAAATTTTAAAAACAATTTTTTTTTTTTGGATTTTTGAAATCATCCTCATGTTTATTTGAAGCTAGTTAGAAACAGGTGAAATTTGAAAAAAAATGTATTTTTGAAAAGGGTGTGCTACGAGACCACCCTCTACGCGGCTACGAGAACAACTGCCGTGCTACGCAGCGTTGCCGGTAGAGCCCGGCAACCGAAATCCGACAAGGATCTGGATTGATTCGTCGATTGGTTGAGAGATTTATCAGGGATCCTTCAATGCAAATAATTTAGTTTTTGCATTAGTCAATAAAGTGTTGTTGCCTTAGTTTTCTGTATTGCAAGAAAATGCAACAGAAATAAACTACAAAGAGAGCTTGGCAAATCCACTCAAGCAACAAATGATAGAGCTGGTTATTATTACTTTTGAGTTCGTTGGTATTCTTCTTTATTATCCTGTGTATCCAGATTGAAAATTTGTTTAGTAAATGAAAAAACAAGAGACAAAACCTCAGACGTTATATAAACCTGCCCTTTCGTCTGTCGCTGACGAAAATTACACACATTGAGCGTGATACAGAATTTTGCAGCTATATTAATTTTTAATTATTAACATCTTTATTTTCCTATCGGTAATACATAGTAAATGGTCACATTAAGTAATTATTATTATATTAAATTATATTTAAAAAAAATAAAGTCAGTTACTTGCATTAACTGACTTTATTTTTTTTAACCCATGCTAGTAATAAACCCAGAGCATATCTCTTCGCTTAGCTTTGATGAGAACTGAATTATTTTGATTTTAAATCACTGTATTTCAATAATTCCGACTATTATATGACGATATCGGAACAAACAACAATAGAATAATTCCTCTCCTGTCTGGCTAGGTTTGGAAACGGTGGTAGTTTACGGTAGGCAGGGTTAAATTTAATTATAGTTTTTAAATATTTTGGTAATAAATAATTAAACTAGTTATAAATATAAATAATTGGCTTATGAATATTAAAATATTTGCACACCAAAATATTTTAGAATATGTTGATATGTACTCAAATATTTTTGTAACATCTCATTTACACACATATTCAGCAAATAAATAATTTTCGGGATATGGGCGTGAAGATAGTTTGCAGCTCATGCTGATTAACTTTACAATGCACAATTAGTATTTATTGTTTACCTAATACGAATAAATTCAAACAAAACTTAAACTATAAGATACACCAGGATGGCCTTATCGTCAATTCGGAGATATTTTGCAGACAGTTTTATTGTATGGAAAACAAGATTCAGCAAGATACTTGGCAACGGTAAAACATAAAAAAAGGATCTTAAACTAGATGCAATAAATTAACCTAAAAGTGGAAGCTTTTTTAAATGTATTTACAAAGCCAAAGCAGGTGTTTGTGACTTCACTTTCACTTTCAGCTTTTAAAAATGATAGGTTTAACCAAGGACTGAACGTTGATTTCTAGACAGAAATATTCTCTATAATATTAAAAATGTTGCTCGGGATTGGAAATGTGCCCGGTTGGCGATAGGCTTGCTTCTGCCTACCTCTTCAGGGATATGGGCGTGAAGATGGTTTTTTAAACAATATGTTAGCAATTAGAAATAGTAATGAGAAAGAAAGTAATGAGAAATAATATTAAATGAGAATACTTATACAGAGTAATTTCTTTGCTCATGTGACTTAAATTCTTATTTCAACATTTTTAGTTTTCCTTTTTTATCGTAGTTCTGTTGCAGCACCAGTTTTGAACTTAAAACGATTTAAAATTACACCAGTTTGAACAAAGTTAGGTTTTGTTTATAATACGCAAGTAGATTAGTTAATTTCCCTAAATTTCACTCTCAAAGTTAGTTATAGAAAACGTTAAGCCAAAATAGCTCACCAAATTAAACTGGGCGATTAAATTTACACGAGCAGAATAATTTATTCGTACCGTAATACACTTTGCTTTATGAGGATAATTAATTATGACAAGTAATTATCTAAACACTGTTTAACGGTATGGAAATAGCATGCAATAATTACACTACATATTTTCACGTTTTTAACAAAATGTGATAGAAACCGTCACGCTATTATTTTTATAGCAATGTGGAAAGGTGTAACAGTGTGAAGAATGAAAGAGATTTTCCCTATGTTGGTCCGGGCTACTTTGCAGAAATAAACCACCTGCGAACCTACTCGGCTGCTCGTAAAAGGTGAACATAAGCTCACCGTCACTAAAACCGTGACATCTGAATAGATGGTAGAGTTTTACAGCGACCCGCCCGAATCGGTAACACAGTTTTGCTTATTCCTGCCGCCATACCGTCAGTGCCTGCCGTTGAAATGTTCCGGTTCAGATGATAAGATAGCCGGAAAACTTACTTTTTCTCGAGGCCTAAAATCCTGGCCTCAGGTTGGCAACGCATCATTTTCACCTTTGCTGTCTCTAGGCGGCGGTAATTTCTTACCGTCAGAAATCCGTCTGCTTGTTTACCTTCCAATGTAAAAAGTACATGAAATTTGATAAATAATTATATCTCGTATACAATGCTATGTACAGCATCTGATATAGAAGATTTTTATTATAAACTAGCTGTTCCGGCGCACTTCGTTCCACCCGTTCAGTATGGGAAACAATAAAGTATTGTTTTTCCCATTTTCCCTGCAACTATCCCGGTTTTTTTTCATCTTAAAAACCTTCACCTGAATATAACTAACACAATAAAAAAAGAATTAGCCAAATCGATTCAGTCGTTCGGAAGTTATGCGCTTACCAACACATTTAGCAATTCATTTTTATATTATAGATTTTAAAACGGAACAAACAAAGTTCTCGAAACGAAGATAAATTACATTGCAACTTATATTTTGTGGAGACGAGGGATATGAATCATCTTATTTTATAACATGAGACCGCGAAGGTTTTTGTCATAAATTTCCAGAACGACTTATATATTCATACTAGTTGTCGCCCGTAATTGGGAATTCGATTTTTTGGGAGAGGTCAGCGAAAAAAGCACAAAGCTTTTCTCATGGTAACAAACAACCGTGGTCTAAAACACCAAAGATGTTATGGGTGCGTCGTGTAAATCATAATTCAGAGGTGGATGACGTCAGCAAAAGCACACGGCTCTCTTGATGGTAAAAAACAATCGTGGTTTGAAGACGCCATAGATGTTATGGGTGCGTCGCATATTATTTTATCTTCATCCAGCGAGTGTTTGTTTTTTAAATAAATTATTATATATATTGACGACGTGATAATCAATATTGTTATCAATAGAGATGAACATTTATTCACTAATAGCTATTGCCCGCGGCTTTGCCCGTGTGGTCCCACAGGAACATTGTTCCGGGATAAAAACTATCCTATGTGCTAATCTATGTGTGTGCTAAATTTTATTAAAATCGTCTAGCAGTTTTTGCGTAAAGGAACAGCAAACAAACATACACAATTTTGCGTTTGTATTATTAGTAGAATTAAGTATAACTCAAGACTTCTAGTGGGATGTTTGTAGGAGAATAGAAAAGAATGTATTTATTTCATTTGGATCTACATAAATCTTAAAATTACTAACCGGATCGAAACTCACCTAGAAGATCAGGCGAAAGAAACTTAGCGGGCTTACCTTTTTCTTATAAATCTAATTAGAAAAATATATTATATATATACCCCCGCAAACGTAGAGTACGGTAGATAGGTTTAAAATTAATCTACCTTTAAATTTATTTGTAATAAATTATGAAACTTACTAAACATATAAAAAAAAAGTATCTTCACGCCCATATCACTAAAGAGGAAGGCAGAGGTAACCAAGGTACCCACGACTAGCCGAAGACACTAAGTACCACAATGTGATAGGTGGCAAGCCTATCGCCAACCGGGCACATTTCCAATCCCAGCCAACATTTTTTTTCATTAGAAAATTGGAAAAATCCAATTTTCTTTATGTTGGCCGACCCGGGATTCGAACCCAGGACCTCATGCAGTCAAGTCCAACACCCGGACCGCTAGACCACAGAGGCGACAAACATATAAAATGTCTATTAAAACTATAAATAATTGCTGTGATTTAAATTTAATCTTTAAATTTAATTAAATATTTGCACATCACAATGTGGTAGATTGTGTTGTATTCTTAAATATAATTTTTTATAAATTTATCCCAAGCACAGGGCAAGTGCTAAAATAAAAATACGTTGCGAGAAATGAAAGTTATGGCCATTCTAAAATGTGAATTTCATCTGTAATGATGAACTCATTTGGTGGGTACTTAGAATTGTGTATCTATAGGACATAACTACCTGCGTTAACGGGTCAGAAAGGAATTAAAAATTTCGCTACGGGGCTTGGATCCTCAGTAGCTCAATTGGTTAGAGCATTCGTCGGCTTGAGACGAAAGGTTACAGGTTCAAATCCTGTCTGGGGCGAAATCTTTTCTTTCTTTAAAATTTATAGCAACTTTTAAAAGCGATCACTCACGATATCAACACACCAGTGGAGGTCACGAGGGAAAAACCCTGTACACTCTCCAAACTGTTCCCTCTATACAATGCTATGAGAACATTAGCTTGATAGTTTCTATTAGTTTTTGTTAAAAAAGTAAAAATATCTGTAGTATTTGTGGTCTAGCGGTTTAATTGCTGGACTTGACTGCCTGAGGTTCCGGGTTCGAATCCCGAGTTGGACAACAAAATTAAAATTGGGTTTTCAGGACGTAAAAAAACGTTGCTCGGGATTAGATATGTGCCCGGTTGGCGACAGGCTTGCCACCTATCACATTGTGGGACTTAGTGTCTTCGGCTAGTCGTGGGTGACTGGTTGTGTCTCTGCCTACCCCTTAAGGGATATGGGCGAGAAGATACTTTTTTTTAGTTATCGCATGCTATTTCTAAACCGTTAAATAGTGTTTAAATAATATCTTGTCATTAATTATCACATTACAAACAAAACCTAACTGTGTTCAATTTATATAACTTTAAATCGTTCGAAATTCAAAACGGTTGCTGCAACACAAAAACGGTAGAAAAAGAATGATTTTGAAATTAGAACGTAAGTTAGATGAACAAATAAATCACGTGAGTTTTGGCGCCATCGAGAGAAAAGATGGTCGAAGTTTTTTCATAATTATTGTATTTCGTGTTAATTTTAAGTGAAATTAGTCAATTTTGGTGGCATTTTGTACAATTTTGTTCAGTGAAAGTGCACAAATGAAATAATCATTAAGAAATTCACTTAGCGTATCGTATATTTCCTCGTTGCCGCCAAATCTCATTACATGAGCTTGTGTAAAAAGGCCACCGCTTTACCCAAGAGCCTGACATGACTTACTGACGACTTTTGACTGATGATTAATTATAATTGATATAAAATTTGATGCAAATTTCTACTTGACTAATGGCAAAATACTAACGAGATCGCCAAAACCTAAAGAAAGAAAAGAAAAAAGAAATAAATCAGGTACTTATATGCCGACGAATTCTCATTCAGTTATTACTTTTCCTTTTTACTTACTTACTTTTTTATTTACTTACTTATTTTCACGAACGTATCTTTGAAGACGTACGTAGAATTAAAACAAGGATCAGGGCAAAGGCAATTCTTAATCTTACAATGTGACAGCCAACCGGGTGAAATACTTTTTTTGTAAATGATAATAACAGTTTCAAGTATTGTTGTGTTCCGACGAGGTCAAGTTACCTCTAACATCTTAAGTGTTCTTAGGCTACGATTGTCGCTTACCATCAGGAGAGGAGGAGAGAGGAGTGCTTGTTTAATTTCTTTTCATGTAAAAAAAACATTACATTCGGTTTTATCCGAGGATGGTATCAAGAGTCTTTGAAACTGGCGTGTTTATATGAAAAGACTAATCGCTTGGCTCTCTATACTCTCTACCTATACCGCAAGGGACTTGACGTGAAGATATGCATGTGCGTTATTGGTGTACTGGATTTAGTATTTTTTTTGCTACGCTAAACTCTTACATTAAGTATTTATAGCTTACTCTTTCTTTCTTTATTTTTAGTATTGCTCTTGTTATCAAAAACTTTAAGAACTCCCATATTTCAAAACGATATATTTAATACCCTAATGCGCATAGCAGAGATGAAATGTGCATCCATAAGTTTTGTGGTAAACATGTAGAACTTTGTTACATATTTTAATTTTATTGACTTCCCGTACTTGAGACAGATTTTACAAATTTTAAAATACAAAAAAAAAGAGTGTGTACTCAAGTTATACTTCTTTGGCGAAACAATCCATAAATACCAAATAAAAAAGTTCGCAACTAACTTCAGGGTGTTGCTTTTTTCTGTCGGTAGCAACTAACTTCAGACTGTCACATTTACTTGTCGGTGTGCGCGCGCATCGTAAAAATTCAATCTCATCATTTTTCCCAATCGCGCCAAAAGAAGTATAACTTCAAAAATAATGAAAGTATGTATAACTTAAAAGCAGAATTTACTTGAGCAAATTAATGAATCGTGTTCTTAGTAGTTTTCACAGTGAAGATACTGTGTTCTTAGTAGTTTTCAGTTTAAGAACACAGTTAGTGTAAGAGGATGGCGACAGGTTCAATCCTAAAATTTTAATTTATGGTGAGAATAAATAAACAAGTAGTTCATCAGTAGCTTAGATATTTAGAGCATTTGACGGCTTGAGACAAGAGGTTACAGGTTCAAATCATGTCTAGGGCGAAATTTTTTCTTTCTTTAAAATTTATATAAATAAACAATCTAACAAATATACAGGAATTATTTTTTTAATTTTTTTGAGGGTTTAAAAGCATTCCAGTAAAATATCCCAACTGCTAGTTTTTAAAATATTTTACAAGCTCGCTCAGTCTCTTTCGATTTCGACAATATGTGGGCGCGTACATTTCAGAATGACATTATACTATTCTGTCAACAAAAGTAAGGGGAGAAGATCAATAATACATAAACTGTTTAGTCAGCAACAAAATTTATTTAATCACCTTCAGTGTGTGCTCCTTCAGAAACGACACACTTCGCCTAAGAAGTCACGGAGCAGTTATTGCCGACGGCTCGTGAAATGTTCTCTTCCTTTTTGCATATTATATAAATCGAACCTGCGGGCCCGCAACCGCCGCGGGAGCGGGTAAGAACTAAGAAGCGCACCGTGAGTTCCTACGCTTACGCTAACGAATAATCCGATCATCAAAACATTTTCAAAAACTTTAAACAGTATTGAGTTCTATTCTGGCCGCGAATTCTCTTTTATGTCTCCTAGTGACTGAAAACAGGTTTCACAAACTGGTAATCTGAGATTAGAAAAAAAAGAAGTCGGTGGAGCGATACCTCGTGCAAAAACCAAAAATGCTCTTTCCAAAAATCTGGCCTTTAGGTCAAATTTGCTCTTTCTAATGCTCAAATTTTATATTCTCAATTTACCGTTTAACCTTCCGGCAAGAATTCCGAGTGAACAACACCGCGATGGCCAAAGAAAACAGTCAACATGACTTTGATTTTTGAACGAGTTGGCATGTTTGTTTGGTTTCGGTTCAATTGGAAGGCTGCTGAAGCTGATTGACTAGTTTGCATGTCAAACTGGTAAACTCACGTCTCGTCACTAGTGACAAAGCGTTTAATGAATGTTAGGTCGGAATTGACTTGTTCTAGCATGTCCTCAGCGACTCTCATGCGATTGAGTTTTTGGAGAAAATTCAGGTCTTTTGGGACTACAACGACAACATGTTTCATGTCCAAATGCTTAGTTAACTCAGAGTTGCTTATATCAGAGTTTCGCACCAAAAAGACGTCCTTATCGGGTTTTCTTAACCTGACAAATCAATATTCGATTCGTCTAGGATATCTGTGATTTAATTATCCCGCAAACCTATCAAAACAACTAGAAAATTTTCTCTACTTCTTATCTTCGATTCTTGGTGGAATTCCATTTTAGAAACAAATTAACTACCTACATTTGTACTTTCGACAACATATGTATAGTATATAAAAAAGTATATAAAGTAGTATATAAAGTAGAAAGTACAAGTGACAGATTGACTTGTGAGATACGGAAAGTTTAATGGCTAACTTTCTAAGATTAATGATAATTTTCAGTCACTGTTTTCTTCAATTTTGAGATGTTAACTTCAGTTGTAGATGTTGATGGCCTACCAGAGCGAGGCAAATCTTCAATCACATCTCGACTGCCTTTGAACGCTTTGTACCACAAACATGAATTTTTGATAAAGTCGATTTATCGTAAGCCTTCTGTAATATTTTCATTGACTCTGAACACGCAATTCCATTTGCGGTTTGAAATTCAAGATTCAAGAGAACTCTTTGTTCGACGTTTTTATCAATTATAAAATTTGCAATACACACAAAATATGATATAACTAATAACAGCACTATATTTAACCTATATATATATAAAGAAAGTCGGGTTTGTCACAACACTCAAAATTCGAGATTTGCTGGGTCAATTTTCATATTTTTTAATTCGGAACATTTGTCTTCGCCCCGAATAGCAGAATACATCTTAAAACAAAAAAAGAATATTTATGAAAGATTAATCATTCGTCATAGATAAACCGATAAGGGTGAAAATCGATGGAACCGGGAGAAGGACATGGGGTGTGTTTTATCCTTTACAAGAGCGAGGAGGAATTAAATTTTATTCAGTACAACAGTGGGGTATTTAGGAAAAACAAAATTTTAATTTTTCTCAAGCTGAACGGGCGGAACGAAGTTCGCCGGGACAGCTAGTATAAATATAGACGCAACTCAAACTCCTCGCCAAAATGGAAAACAGTTACGCCAATCTAAACACAAAAAAACAGAAACTTAAATTTAGAACCATGAACAAATATTCCATTCCCGATGCTTTTTTGACTGAATGTATGCACGGAACGAACCAACGACGAGTAATGCCGTTGAATTTTGCTTGCACGTATATAATTAGTTTTTAAAGTGAAAACTTCTTTAGCGGCGTTGCGAACTTTTTTATGGAATGGGCAAAAAACTTCTAAACTCTCGTCAGGACACGTGGCCTGATTAAAAATTCGTAAGACGACGCAAGGCGCTTGCGCGAATAAGACGGCGCAGGGCGTTTGCGCGAATGTTCATGTTGTCATATTTGTGTACGATAGCGCAATAAATGACCATTGTATTCAACCACATAAATGATAGTACTTTCATATTGGCAATTAAAGCAATTCGTACAAAATTATTCCCTAACCATTCCAAAATATCAAAAATGCACAATGTTAATATTCAAGTTTTTATTTCTGCCTGCACTCCCGGAGTGCAACCCATCGTTTTTTTATATTTCAAATGCCAGAGGTAAATTCGCTATGTTTTGCTCGGGATCTTACTTAGCCTACGTGTGCAAGTCTACCGGATACTCTACTCTTCAGCTAGACGATATTGGCAAATCATCAGGGCTATAACCAGAAAAAGTTGAGGTGGTCGTACCAATACGAGCAAGTAGCCGCTGAACATCTACTACCTAATAAAGAAATATAAGTAAGTAAAGTAAATAAGTATCTTCACGCCCATATCCCCGAAGAAGTAGGCAGAGGCACAACTAGGGCACCCACGACTAGCCGAAGACACTTAGTCCCACAATGTGATAGGTGGCAAGCCTATCGCCAACCGGGCACATATCCAATCCCGAGCAACACTTTTTTTATAAGATCATTGGAACCCGGGACCTCATAAAGGCAAGTCCAATACTTGGAAAGCTAGACCACAGAGGCAACAATAAAGTAATATATCTATTTAATACGCTTGTAGTGCAGATGAACCATAAAACCGTGGGGTTTTGTCGTAAATTTCTAGAACCATGGAATGTAGATCTCGACTCGTATGCAGTGGGCCATTAAGCTTCCTCGGCTTTTATCACCCATGAAAATAGACATAACCGCCGCGTATATTGGATACATGGCTAAAACTACCATCAGAAAACCTTAGATTATATTTTGATATAACTAAGTGTTTTTCTTTTTATAAAATAGCGAACAAGCAATATCCAAAACTAGCTTCACCCGCTCCTGATGCCATAGCAGTCGACGATCGACTTTCTACATGTTATAGGTGTGACTGTTATATGACGGGAATTTTAGATCTAGTGTGGAAGTCTATCGACTACCCTACCCTCGTGATGGCAAAAGATAAGTGAGACGATGATGAATTATTCCGGTTTCAGTTCCGATCCGGTGGTAGTTTTAGTATTATATAGACTCGTCACAAGTGCCTCTTGTAAGGTGAATGTGAATAAAAATATATTCTATTCTATTCTATTATCACTACATATCTATTGTTTAAAAACTTTGATACTGTATTAATTTATCGTGCAATACATATCAGTATGGATATCTTACTACATATATATCTAGTGTGCGTGTGTATGTCACTAAGTGACTGGAGTGATTTTGATGAAATTTATTGTGAGTGTTCAAGGGGATTCGAGAATGGTTTAGATTCACAATTTGGTTCACTGAAAAATGTTTTTTTTATTATTTTTTTATTTGTAAGTTGTCGTTCATATTGACACCGGCAGACTGCGCTACAATCGGAGCATCAAATATTATGTTAATGTCAAGGGTTACGAAGTTTGCTGGGTCAGTTAGTACTACGTACTACAGACATGAAGAAAACATTTTTTTTCCGTTTGTTGTGCCAGCTCAGATTCTATATTAATATCTACTCTAAGGTCCAGTTTTAATCCTTTGAAACGACTGAGATATCTTCTAATTACTATACTAAAGCGAATGTACATAGTGTAATTCATCGTTTCTCAAAGTGTTTCTACTGCATCATGTCAACAATTTTAATCCATGTTATTTATCTTTAGATTATACTTTCTACTATTTACCTCGCTTTATTTTTAGAATGAAACTAACACATGTTTACTGCAATCAAACTCAAATACTTACAAAACTGATGCAAATTGAATACTGTTAATAACAAATGTACAGACTTGTATCTACAAAATATGTTTTTGTGGATGTTTCAGCAAAAGAGAAAGACAATCTGATTGAACAATTTATAATCTTACATGAAAAAAGATTAAAGGATAATCTGCGCTCTATTCAAAAATACTCTAAGGTGATTTCAGGTTTAATCCTTTGCAACAACGACGTCGTCTAATTACTACACAAATACAAACATACATTGTACGTAATACGAAATGTAATACATCTTCCTAAACATTGTTTCCACTTTGTCTTCTTAAGCTCGCGTCATCTAAGTTTAAACATATAGTAATTTATACTATTTGTCGTAGACTAGCTAGCCGGTGAACTTCGTCTCTTGAACTTTAATTTCAAGCGACACTGTTGTTTGTACGGATTAAAGTATTGTTTTCCCATTTTACTTGCAACTTTCGCTGATTTTCTTTTAGTAACAACTTTTTACTACCTGTGACTAACACAAGAAAAAACAACTAGCCTAAATTGGTTCCTCCGTTCAACCATGATGCAATGACCATGCGAAATAGGGTTCCATTTTTTTATATTTATATAGATATAGATAGATACTTAATGCAGTTGAAGTTTATTTAAATTTAAAATTACTTTTTATGACCCCGTTTTGGTCAGGGTTTCCTGTGTGGAATAGAACATCTTACTAACAAGATCATTGGTGGTATAGAGCAGAGCTGCAATTAGTCCGGTTAGAGATCTATCCTACCGCCTTACCTATTCCTGCTTCTATAAGGTCAGTGTGAAGTTACGTTTCGGAAGGTAGGGTAGCGTTGTACAATTGCCCACCTCGACCCCAAGACAGCGACGCACCTACAACAAGCTATGGTGTCTATAAGCCACAGTAATCTCTTTAGCCGTGCCGCACTTGCGTAAGATAAACCAGCAAACATATTTTCTGACTGGATGGATACTGTCATACGATAAATGCAAAAATCTGTCTGTCTATCTGTTATGCTTTCACGCCTAAACTGCTGCTACGATTTAAAAAAAAGTATATCTTCTCGCCCATATCCCCGAATAGGTAGACAGAGGCACAACCAGGGCACCCACGACTAGCCGAAGACACTAAGTTCCACAATGCAATAGGTGGCGAAAGCTTATCGTCAACCGAGCACATATCCAATACCGAGCAACATTTTTTTTAATTAGAAAATTGGAAAACCCAATTTTTTGTTTTGTTGCACGACCCGGGATTCGAACCCGGGACCTCATGTAGTCAAGTCCAACACCTGAACCGCTAGACAACAGAGGCGATTGATATACATGTAACTAAAATATCGAGTTTATACAAAGGCTATTTTATTTAAAAAAAAACCGCCGTAAGACAATGATGGGACATCAGACGGGTGTAATAAGTTTACATATCTCTATATGTGTGCATACCTGTCTGCCTGTGGCATCATAGCTTTTGAACAAATGAGCCGATTTCGATGCGGATTTTTGTTTGATATCTGACGTGACCGCCATGGTTTTTAGTGTAGCTACATGTACATGTAGACTATGTCACATATTTCTTTTCGTGAGTTCACGTATTTTATTATCGATTAATTTTCTTGAAAAAGATTTAAAGTTATCTCGTTACATATGAATATTTAATGTTATATTATAAAATGCCGTGTTTATATTATAACTTTCCGTATAACATATAAGCGTCTTCGTTACGTGAGGTTGGCAAACTTACTTGCAACTTAATATGCATAAGTACAGTACAAGAGCAGCTTAGAAAATCTTAAGTGGTAGCTTGTCATTCTTATCACGTTTGAATATAATATCCGTTATTTTTTAAATTCCATAAGTTTAGTAACTTAGATCAAAATTGCGAACTTTGTTGAACGACGGATACAAATTGTTATATATTTTTAAGTAGCTACATACAAGGGTTATGGATCTCGTGCGTTTTTTTGTATGTATACCTTTTAAACTACCTTTGTTACTTAATATCTTTGTACTAGCCCGGTGCTTTTTACGCTTTTTCAAGTTTATTAACTGCGCAAACTTTTTAAAACTAGGATAGTATTTTGGTGTTAAGAATATGGTTACAGTGTTTCCATATTTATTGAATCTCGTGTACATGTTGAGTAATTTTTTTGATGTCATCTTATACAATTTTGTACTGTTAAAGCAAGTAAGTATCATTACGCCCATAAGAGGTATCCCCGAAGAGGTTGGCAGAGATACAACCGTTTTGAACTTGGAAATACCAGACTGGGTGTTAGATCCGTTTTCAAATGTCAACACAGCAATGTCACCTCAGCTGGAAGAAGAGCTTATAGAATTGACAACAAACGAGGAAATAAAAATCAAGTTCAAAAATGGTTACCAAGAATTTTGGCTACAAAAACCGATCCCGCAATTGTACTCTGGATTGTGGTCAATCGTTCAACGATTCTTGATAGCATTCCCATCGTCATATTTGTGTGAACGTGGATTTAGTGCTGTGACAACACTGCTTACTAAAAAGAGAAATCGTTTGCTTGTTACCGAACGTGGCGACTTGCGACTGTTCTTGAGTAAATTGGAACCTGATATTAACAAACTTATTAAACAGCATCAGTTTCATCCATCACATTAGTTTTTATATAAGGATTGATTATTTTAGTTATATTTTTAATAAAAGATACTCTGTTTTAATACCATAAAATTGCATTTCAATAATCATTGGCAGGTGGAACCCGTAAGAGTTAACTTGAGACCTAAGCGCCGTTGTATGTTACCTACTGCGCTCAGGTTTTAAGTTGCGGGTTATAGTAAAAGTTTCGTTAAGAATTCTCCGTTACTATACATTATATACATATATAGTCACAATAATTAATGAAACTAATTTGAAGTTATGGTGGTTTTTAAATAGGTGAAAAAAGGGGGGCGCTAAAAAAATATTTATTCTCAAAGTGGGCAGTAGACAAAATAAGTTTGGGAACCACTGGTCTATGTCATAGATTCCGCCCTGCCCAATTTCGCGTCGATCTATTTATGTTCAAAGCTTCGTTAGTCGAGGGGTTAGCGTACACGCCTAACTGCACCGACGGAGGTAACATTTGTGTGATGAACATTTAGATATCTGCATTTCCTGGAATGTGTATTTATTAAATTTTGTTTTGGTATCTATTTAAGAAAGAAAAGAAAAGAAAATTATTTTATTTGCCGAATATATGTGTGAATGAGATGTTACAAAAATATTTAAGTATATCAACATAACTTACCATATTTTGGTGTGCAAATATTTTAACATTTATAAAAAATGTTATTTAATTACATTTGTTTTAACTTGAAGCCAACTATTTATATTATAACTAGTTTGATTATTTATTACCAAAACATTTAAAAACTGTAATTGAAGTTAACCCTGTCTACCGTAAGTTACCACCGTTTCCAAACCTAGTCAGACAGAAGAAGAATCGGCGAAACAAACTCCTCGGCAACCATGACTTTCATTATATTTGGTTAACAGTTATTAGTTATTTTACTATAAATTCTTATCTACAAGAAAATCCTTGACACTATAATATGTTTTATCTAACAACAAGTCAAATATCTTAAGTAAGTATTTGTATGTAAATTAAAATTAAATACCTAAGTATTTCTATGTATTGGAATCGTTGATTAACACCCAAAATGCAAACATATAATTTGCTTAGTTTGGGGTTAAATTCAATGTGTGTAACTTGTCCAGGGATATTTATTTATTTACTAATTGTTGCCCACGGCGTTGCCCGCGTGGTTAACCCACAGGAACATTTTTACGATTTAGATTTGCACATGAGCCCTAACTACCTGGCTACAGGTTAGCGGTGCACTTATTTATTTAATCCTTTATTGCACTAAAATAAATGTACAAAGACGAACTTAATGCCAAAAAACAGAAAAAAACATACTTCGGACAAATATGGTGGCTTTACGCCTCGTTTGTCTCTTACCAGCAGCAGCCATAACCATGTTCCCTGTTTTATCAAATAAAAAAAAAAAACTTTGAAATCGAAAATCATACTTCCTCATTTCACCATAAAAAGAAGTGTGACTTAAATCAGCCCTCAGTTCACATCTTCTACTTTTCTTTTCTTTCTTTAGGTTTTGGCCTTCACGTTAGTATTTAGTCATTAGTCAAGTAGAAATTTGCATCAAATTTTATATCAATTTAAATTAATTTTAATTAGTCATCAGTCATAAGTCGTCAGGAAGTCATGTCAGGCTCTTGGGTAAACCGGTGGCCTGTTTACTCAAGCTCATGAATGAGATTTGGCGACAATGAGGAAATACACGATACGCTAATTTTTTAATCATTATTTCATTTGTGCACTTTCACTGAACAACATTGTACAAAATGCCACCAAAATGAACTAATTTCACTCAATATCAACACGAAATTCAATAATTATGAAAAAACTTCGACCATCTTTTCTCTCGATGGCGCCAAAACTCCATCTTCTACTTATAAACAACTTCTTCTATGATTATCGTGTTCATAATAGCTATTGAGATATTCTAGTTCTCTTTTAAATGTACATCGTTTTCGTTCTTGGATGTTACAAAAAACCTGTTTTTTATATATTTTATTAGATATAAATTCTGTTGACCTATATATATATGACCTAAATATTTATATTATATAATAAGTCTTTATATAATAAGTCTCTGAATTTGCTTGCGCGAAAGCCTACTGGAATCTTGATTCAGTTGATGATATAATATATAAGCTTTTATCACCCAATTTAAATGATACGTTACTAAAATATTAGGTTGTAACCGACACTTTGAAATAATTTAAAATTTAAAATCATAAAATAAAAAATTAGCCGAATATTATAATTCCTTATTGTGTCAATAGCGGGCATTGAGTTTTGTTACTAACACCGAGGCAGTTTAAGTACTAGAGTGAATTAGCTTTAGCTATTCCTTCAGCAATAAATTCATTGCGCTACGCTGTCGTGTTTTAGTCTGATGATTTTGATACAAACTTTCTACATAAAAGACAACGTCTATTGGATGTCTATACACTTTGTCTACTTCTAATTCGATAAAAGTTCAATCACTCTGTCTTACCTAATCCATCTAAACAACTGAAGCTTTTATACTTTGATATACACAGAACTAATGCCCCAACGATAAGAGCACCCACAGTAATTGGACGTGCTTGAACAATTAATCAACTGTGGCCAGCTGCAGTTTGACGACCAGTTGGCCAACCAGTTGTACGACTAAAGTTCACCCAAACCAGTTAGTGAGCTTATAGCTTTATGAACCCGATTTAGCTCATAATTAGGATCTAATGGTGCTCTCAGAATATAGTACTGCTCGTAAGGGATCTCTAGTGACCCCGTTGTGAAATCGAAATTTGGATCATGATAGTACAGTAGTGGACACTGTATTTTAACGAAAAAAAGCCCCATGGTGGTATGCCACCATTGCCTTTCTACCGGCACGGAAGAAACTGGCTGGAAGGTAATACGAGTAGCCTCTGTGTTTTTTAAAGCGGCGATCGCCTCTTAATGTCATACAGACACCTATTATGCATTATCTTAAATCATTAGTAAAATTACAGTGTATTTTGTTGCGGTGCTCTTTTAAAACTACAATATATTTCAAAATATTCATCGAAATTAAATGACGTGAAGAGCAATTTTTTTTTTCAAAATAAAATACTTGTGATGAATGGAAGGTATTTTGACATGTTGTTAGAGAAAACATATTATTATAGCATTAAGATTTTTTTAAGAAACGCATGAACAGAAAAAAACATTTGTATAAATGATTAATTTAATATACCTAATTACAAAAATCTTGGAGGCCATGGTGTGTTTCGCCATTCCTTCTCCTAGGTTAGGCAACGCCTAGCCTTAAAAACGGTGATAGGTTGCGGTAGTTAGGATGTGACTTATTTACATTTTAAAGTTGTATGTATCATTAAATTTGTAATAAACATAATGTAACAAAAATGCCTCTTAGTAACTTAGACTTCTTAAAGGGACAGGTTCAATTTCTTTTTTTTTATGATATTGAAAGGCAAACAAGCAGATGGATTTCCTGATGTAAAGAAATTCACGCCGCCTAGAGACACCAAAGATGGTAATAGTGCGTTGCCAACCTGAGGCCGGGATGTTAGGATCGAGCAAAAGTAAAAAAAACGTATTTTCAGATTCTACTAAAACTAACATTGTACCGAGATTGGACATGTGCCCGGTTTGCACCTCAATACATTGTGGATTTAGTGCCTTGGGCTAGTCGAGGGAAACCTGGTTGTACCAAAGCCGACTTTGTCGGGGATATAGGCTTGGAATCGCTTTTTTGTAATGTTTGGAAATTAAAATATATATCCTGTATGTCCAGGGTCCTTATAAATCACTTGTTTTCCCACAGTTACGACGTCGAAATGTACCATCTGTGCAGTTGTATGTATATATGCATGTATGTACTAGCTATACCTTAACCTACACATTTAATATAGTTGGAAAATAGTTAACGTGTGGGGAAAACGTTTTCCCCGTGTTGGTCCGGGCTCCTTTGCAGAATATGATGGTATATGGCTTTCCTGCCAGGCAGCTCATAAAAGACGACAAAGGCTTACCGTCACTAGCACCGTGACATCCTTCTAGGTGGTAGAGTTTCGCAGCGATTCGCCCGGATTGGTACCATCACCTTACCTACTCCTGTCGCCATAGCATACGTGCTTGTAGTGTTCCGATTCGGAGTGTGAGGTAGCCGGTAAACTTACTTTTGCTCGAGGCCTAACATCCCGGCCTTAGGTTGGCAACGCACCATTATCATTATTGGTGTCTCTAGGCGGCGTGAATTTCTTACCATCAGGAAATCCGTCTGCTTGTTTGCCTTCCATTATCATAAAAAAAATTGAATTTGTGCCGTATATGCATAAAACAGAATTAAAGGCGATTTTTTATCTCGCCAAAACTTAAAAATCGCTTACAGAGATGGTTAGTTTTTATCTGAAAATAATCATGAAAGTTAGGAAAAGTCTTAAAACGTAAAAAAAATGGGAACAATGAGGGATAATATAAAAAAGAACATTTTAATTTTTCTTACATTATAAACTGTTATAGGATGTCAATATCATATTTCAACGAGATCGCTAGTAATACAATAGCTATTTATATCGGTAATTTAGCTGCGATATAAATGGCCACAGTAATTGAACGCTGTTGGACAATTAATCAAATCTCGCCCACTAGCGTGCAGCGACGCGACAACAAGTTGGTCGACCGGTCGGCAGATTGAAAGTAATTTATCACTTTAATTAGTTTTGAATAACAGTTTTTATTAACCTTACTGTTTTTGTTTCCAGATTTTGTCGTTGGAACAAAAGTAGGAAAATAAGCAAACAAATAATGATGTAATCATAAATAAGTATACTGGCTATCCGGCCTTAGGTGCACGACAGTTCTTGCGAAAACGTTAGTATCCACAAAATGCAATGGTTTTCTAAGAACAGACAGAATCGTTCCCCTTAAAAGTCCTAAAAACATGTCTGCGATAGTATATGTCTGTCTAATCTAATGTCAGCTATCTAAGGTAAGCTTACTAAAGGATAGAACTAAAAATACTGTGTTTGCAGAAGAACTTTACATTAAAAATAGTTAAGATTTTTAAGAAAAAACTACAATCTCAGGATATAAGATTATCATATCACCTATATAAACGACGTCGCAGGTTAAAGTCAATGTTAGCCCACGGTAATTATCACACGCGGATGAAGTTACGGGCGGAAACTAGTATTAGACATAAATTAGAAATATATTAAACATCGGCTTATTACTAAATTGGTTTCCGTGGGAGAGTTATAGAATTACCTATATATAAAACAAAGTATGGTTTGTTACAACACTTGTAACTCGAGATCTGCTGGACCAATTTTCATGGTTTTTGATTAATTGGATTTGTATCTGCCCCGAATAGCAGAATACACCTTAAAAACAATAAATACAAAAAAATATGAAAAATTAATCGTCCGTCTATATATAAAAGAAAGACGTAATAGTTAAACCGATTTGGCTGAAAATTGATGGAAAGGTAGCTTAGAACCGGGAAAAGGGCATGAGTTACATTTTATCCCTTACAACGGCGAGGAAACTAGGAAAAACGAAATTTTATTTTTTCCGATACAAACTAAACAGGCGGAACGAAGTTTGCTGGTTTAATATACTACTATTATACTACTGATCAGCTAGTAATAACTGGAAGCGATTTTCTTAAGCCGCACCTCATCTGATTATAGGTAAGTTCAAGTTATTCCACGAGACCTTTCTTTTGTATTATGATAGCCTTATTCTCAGCAAAGTAATATTTTAAGTAGTTTAGTTTCCGATGATGCTATTGTTCGAAAAGGAACAAAAACATTTCTATCTTGCACTAAGAAGTTGCACCATTGTACTGAAGTTCTAGGAAGTTTATTATAACTTCTCTCAATTCAGATAACTGGGTCTACAGAATCACACTTACAACTTGCACAGCGTCTTGCCAACTTAAGCTAACCCCATTTATATGCACTATCTGCTATTCAAGGATTCGCTTACGTGATGCAATAACTACTTTTCCGAAGTTTCCCCCGTGTTGGTCTGGGTCTTTTGTGTGGAAAAGACATCCTGCCTTACTAAATTGATCATTTCCAATATAGCCACTATTGGCGGAGTGCTTGGCAGCAACTTGCATGGTAAGGGATCAATCGCTTAACTCGAGTGCGATTTGGCGTACTTTGTGGTGAGTTCTTTGATATGGTTGGCGATGGACGTGACCAGTGGGATTGTTTCTCAAGCTCAGACTTTATTTTATTTGTTCGTGGTTTGAATGTAGTAGTGGTTGGTGGGAACGTGACATATGCTTTGTTTTTATTTAAGTAAATTAACCATGGTAATAAACCATGGTAACTGGTGCGTCGCTGTCCTGTGGCCGGGATGTTAGGTCTGTTGTGAAAGTCTATATTACTTGGAAGATTTATTGCCACAAATGTTGCATGGTTTTCGCGAAAATAGCAAAATGAAAGCTCATTCTACCGCTGTTGTAATGGTTTTCCGCAAAGTAACCCCTGGCATATACCCCGACCTCAAGATATCTAAAACTTTTCGATAATTTAAAAAAATAGTATCTTCACACCCATAACCCCGAGGAGGTAGGCAGAGACACAACTAGGGGACCCACGACTAGTCAAAGACACAAAGTACCACAATGTGATTGGTGGCAAGCCTATCGCTAACCGGACACATATCCAATCCCGAGCAATTTTATTTTTATTAGAAAATTGAAATACCCAAATTTTCTTTTTGTTGCCCAACCCGGGATCTCATGCAGTCAAGTCCAACATCTGTACCGCTAGACCACAGAGGCGATCATAGTTTATCATAGTTTTCTATAGAATTTTATTATATGACTATATCTTATATATCTAAAGACCATGTTTCGCTGTTACCATCGTAGAACCTTGTGCCTATTCTAGTGTGTTTTTATTTTATTCCCATGTAAGGGAGCACCCGAACCCTTATCCGTTCCTTTTTATTTTTGTAGCAAATCGTAAAGTGGTTTACAGATTTATGTAACATAATGCTTGTAGTCTCTAACAAGGTCGGATGTTGACAGTATCACAGGTTCCAAATAATCGGCACGAGGATAGCGTATTTATTCCAAATCGGCTTATCGACTCAGTCCTGACAGCACGTCATGTGCTCTGGATTGTTTAAAAGTGTTTACGTTGACAATTTTACAATAAACGCTTATTTTAATATATTTCCCCATGTTGGTCCGGGCTCCTTTGCAGAATAGACCATGTGCCTTCCTGCCAGGCAGCTCGTGAAAGGCGAGTATAGGCTTACCGTCACTAACACCGTGACATCCTACTAGGTGGTAGAGTTCCGCAACAACTTGCTCGGATTGGTACCACCGCCTTAACTAGTCCTGCCACCATAACGTCAGTGCTTGGCGTTGATGTGTTCCAGTTCGGAGGGTAAGGTGGCCGGAAAACTTACTTTTGCTCGAGACCTAACATCCTAGCCGCTGGTTGGCAACGCATTAACACAACCATTGATGTCTCTAGGCAGCGTGAATTTCTTACCATCAGGAAATTCGACTGCTTGTTTGCCTTCCGATATCATAAAAAAAATCTAGATGTGTATGTATGTTTGGCAGGGTGGAATCTTGCAAGTTGAATTTGATCCACTTTCCGATAAACGATTTTACTGACACGTCGAGTGGCAATACAAAAAACGCATTTTTTTTAAACTTATATTTAAAAGCTTTTTAATCCGTGGTCATCACCTTTGTGGTCTAGCGGTCCAACTGTTGGACTTGACTTCATGAGGTGCCGGGTTCAAATCCCTGGTCGGGCAACAAAAAGAAAATGTTGCATTTCCAATGTTATAATAACAAAAAATGTTCGGGATTGGGTATGTGAGCCCAAAAAGCGAAATATAGGATGTACCTAATATACCATAACTACAGTTTTTTACTATTTTGGTGTTAGAAACGCTAAACATCGCACTGATGATGCTGTCTTTCTCTTCTGTCTATTTTTAAAGACTAGTGGTCGATCATTGGTCGAAATGCGACCATAATAAACTTCAATATCTTGTTGATAAGAACGCCATCTTCATTTCTCAAGACCAATTACTTTTTTTCTAAACTGTGTGCGCCATCTGTGATCTTTTATCGTTATCATCTTATATAGATTTGTTTATGTGTGTCAAATGCATGGTAGTGTGGGTAATGTTTTTTTTACTGATTTAATGTATTTTATAAGCATTATTATTGAAAAATATTAGCGTTCTGTACTTCTCCTACACAAAAACTATATGTGTGCCAAATCACATACTCTTCCGTTGGCGCAATTTCTGCAAAAAGGGGTCCAAAGTTTTGGCATCACGTATTAATATATAAATTAGGTAAGTTTAAGGTATGAAGACAGTGTTTAAGTAACTCAGTTATATCTTTTAAGACGAAAACTTCACTCGTAGTACTTTTAACTGCACATTTATTCATTCAAATGGATTATAATTGCTATCGTAATTTTTAATAGTTCAACATTCATGAAACAATTTCAAGAAAATTACTGAAGATTGTCAAAAATGTACGTCTTACAGGGAAGGAAAGAAATTAATTAAAAATTTAACAAAATTGTTTCCCTTTTGGTACAATTACTTAAATAGTTGTTGTTGTAAACTAGAAGCAGATCAAATTTTATCACAAGTACATTAAATTTTGCGTGTCCGAAAAATCAAACTATCAGACAGAAGGACAGGAAGAGAGTATCATTTTAGTTCTAAAAATGCTTAAAATTTTGGCCTGCTATAAATGTTTAGTCGTATCAATTTTTGACCATTATCGATATACATTGCTAGTTTCGTATAATAAATCATTATTATAATATTAAAAGGTACATTATTGACTCAAATTGACTGTGAAATATGATTCAATATAAAATTGTATCGACGAGCTGACAAGGACAATTTTTAAAAGCTTTTTCATTTGACAACCAATCCAATTAATAGGAGTTATTGTAAAGGTAGTCCATTTTAGATGTTTGATACATTTTTACATGTATACATGCATAAATACCTTCACGCTAAGTCCCTAACGGAGTAGGCAGAGAGTATCGAGTTTCAAATCTCACGATATTTGCAAACCTCACTGGCTACCTCCACATTCATTACCCTTTTCATACAAACACGCCAGTTTCGGAGGCTCTTGACACCACCTTCGGATAATACCCAAGCGATTTGATCGTTGATTGTCAACTTTAGGTCTTCCCGGTTACCTACATCCATCCACATTCGCATTGTAATCTGCTTTGTCAATCTTTTGTCTGTTATTCTTTCCACATGACTGAACCAGTAGAGCATGCCCTTTCTAATTTTAAAACCTGCACTTTCAATTCCACTCTTTGTCGGACCTCACTGTAACGAATGCGGACAGCAACTACTACTAGTAACAACATTTTTTATGTGATTAGAAAGTGAACAAGCACACGCCCTTCCTGGTGGTAAGAGGCAACCGTGGCATGGACACCATAGATGTGATAGGTGTATCACTGTCCTGTGATGTACTTACATAAAAGAGATCAACAGATTTATGTTAGATTATTATACGATATAGAACATTTAAAAAAATATCTTCATACCCATATCAGCTACAAGTAGGCAGAGACATCACCAGGACAATGTAATAGCGGCAAGCTTATCGCCAACCGGACACAAATCAAATCCCGGGTAACGTTTTTTATAACCAAATTGAAAAAACATATTTCCTTTTTGTTGTCCGAACTGGGGACCCCATGGAGTCAAGCTACACTAAAGAGGCGAAACAATTTATTGACTTGGTTGTAGACCCTCAGCAACAGTACTTAATTATTTCTGATCAAACTTATTAATGGCATTGATTAACAATCAAGCAAACAAATTTCCTGAACAAATACGCGTGCTGCGACTAGCGTACGATCAACAGCCAAATACAAATCTATGTTTAACACACAAATGCTTGGCTATGTTGGGAATCGAATCCAAACCTTGCGGTCGACCGGTGAAGTTAGGCGTGTACGCTAACCTTTCAGCCAATGAGGTCACTGTCTGCAATAATTAATCATCTGTAATTAATAAGGCTGATTTGGATTACCCATAGACATCAAGTTTGCCATTTGTACGAACTTATTTTTTTTGTTTAATTAAGTGGAAATTAAATAATAAAAAGCGAATATTTTTAATGTAGCGATAACATGCTGCCAACAAATTCTAACAAAAAACACTAAAACTCGAATTTAACCGAACAGACCACTGGCGACGTTTGGCGAAGAGCATTACACTGGGTAAACACTTCAAATGCAGTGTTTGTGCCGATTTTAACGAATCGCTAACCGATTACTGGTCTAGTTTCAGTTTATGTGTTGACAAACAAAATTTTAATTACTCAGAAATTTAAGGTTTATTCTCACGCAGCATGAACTCATTACTTAGGCTAGGACCAGATATATTCCTGCATCGATTGGGCGGGATTTGTAACATCACTTAATATACCGACACAATGGAAATTGCCTCTGTGGTCTAGCGGTCCAAGTGTTGGACTTCACTTCATGAGGTCCCGGGTTCGAATCCCCGGTCGGGCAACAAAAAGAAAATGTTGTATTTCCAATTTTCTAACAAAAAATGTTGCTCGAGATTGGATTTGTGCCCGATGGCGATAGGCTTGCCACTTATCACATTGTGGGACTTAGTGTTTTCGGTTAGTCCTGGTTGGCCTGGTTGTGCCTCTGCCTAGCCTTTTGGGGATATTTTAATAAATATTGAAATACCTACGACATTTTTCCCGCTCGTCCGTAGGAGCAGATGGTATGCCCTATTCATCCGCGTGTTTTAAAAATCGTTTTTAATATATAAACTGTTGGAGGGTTGGCAAATAAAACTAAAAACAATTAATCAATTAAATAATTAAATAATTAATTAATCTAGCGCTCCAGATATTAGACTTAACTTCATGAGCTCCTAGCTTCAATTCCCGGGTCGGGCAACAAGAAGAAATTTTATTTTTCAATTTTCTAATAAAAAAATGTTTTTCGAATGTATGCCCAGTTGGCGATAAGCTTGTCACCTATCACATTGTGAGATTTAGTATCTTCGGCTAGTCGTGGGTGCCGTATTTGTGCCTCTGCCTACGGCTTCGGGGATATGTATGTGAAGATACTCACTTACTTACTTTTTTTACTTAAAACTTTAAACAACAACATAAAGGTATACTTTAATATAACACAAGTAAAACAATACCGATAAATAAGTTTGATATTTACATATTAATTTCAAATATCTATTTGTTCACTATTCCTAAAACTTTTACTGTAACTACCAATAATAGATTGGTTTTATCTACCCTATCATAAAATTCTTTGTTTATACAAAAATTCTTTACTATACATTTTTGTGACCAAAACGAATAATAATGAATAGTCATATCTTGAAAATAAAAATATTGTACAAAAGTTGATGTATTCTTATGAGTAAATAAATACATCCTCGCCCTTTTCCATGAAGGGGTAGGCAGAGGTGCAGCTGGTACACCTAGGATTAGCCAAAGTTTATTACTTTCCCATGGTGTGACAGATGGCAAGTCCATTAATACATCGGACTCATTCCAACCCCGGGCAACGTAATGATTTCTTCAGAAAAGATGAGAAGAATCGTTTATAACGAATTTCCCGATTCAGGTATCGAACCTGGGACCTTTTGCAGTTTGCAGTTTTGTTCTGCTATCTGTTCTTTTTTCATATTATATTTATGGACAGTTTCATTCCGGACGAATAGGGAATATATTTTCGGATGAATGGGTAATCATATAATTATAATTCTGTTTTCGGATGGGTGGGGCATATAGATATGACTGAATGGGGAAGTAAAATAATTCGGATGAGTTACGCGGATGAATGGGGCATAAATCCGGAAATTGACTATACTGTCAGGCTCCAGTTTGACAGCTAGGATAGCAAGTTTATTGACCCAAGAGGTTTGTAACGCCGGTCTGATAAGTAACATGTATTTTACATCTATATCTATTGACTACTTTAGGAAATCTACTTGTTATCAATATTTACGTAATAAGTCGCCCAAAGGAGCTGAATATAATAATGCTATGTTGCTTACCTCAAGGTGGAATTTACAAGCTCGCGCAAAAAATTACGTTATTTTATTTATTCAGATCAATTTCCTCTGTGGTCTAGGAGTCCGGCGCTGGCGTTGGACTTGATTCCTTGAAGATTAGATCCCCGGGTCGGGCATCAAAATTAAATAGAAAAATGTGTAGGTATTTTAAATTTTCTTACAAAAATAACGTTGCCCGGGATTGCACATGTGCCCGGTTAGCTTGCCACCTATCACATAATGCGACTTAATGTCTTCGGATAGTCGTGGGTGCCCCGGTTGTGCCTCTGCCTACCTCTTCGGAGACGTGGGTGTGAAGATACTTTTATTATTTAATTTAAGAAGATCCACAAGGATTTTTAAGAAGTTTAAAGAAGATTCAATTTTTTTCAGAAAATAGGAATATTTTATAAAACGTTATTGAGTAGTATTGTTTATCGCAACCTCTATCGACGTAAAATTCAATTAATGTATTAATGCGAGATGTGATTGGTTGTTATTATGTAGGTGAAACTACGGGCAACAACTAGTAAAACGATTTGCAGGATATCGTAAAGTTAAAACAGGAAGTAACAAGTGTAAGTTCGCCTTAGGCTTATCTGTACACCGGAAAAGTTTGGAAAAGTTCTCGTCTCTACGACGTATCTGTGAACGCTTACCCGTTCACTCACTAACTTCTACTGACGACTTACGTGTAGAATTACCACATTATTTGTAATACTATTTTCCGAGATTTTCACTGCGCTCGCATTGGATAACACAATTATTGCAAATACGATAAAAACGGTCCAATATGCAAACGTAAGATCCTATCCTATTAATGTTATAAATGCGAAAGTTTGTATGTTTGTTTGTTACTAAACTGCTGAACAGATTTCCATGAAATTTGGTACAGAGGGTAACTTTGATTAAAACGTAGGATAGATTTTATCCCAAAATAATGTTCCTGTGGGACCACGCGAGCAACGCTGCGGGCAACAGCTAGTTATTATACATGCGAAAGTTTGTGAGTATGTATGAATGGATATTTGTTACTCTTTCAAGCTCGAATGGCTGAACAGATTTGTCTGAAATTTGAAACATTGATAGGTTGTGACCTGGATTAACATATGAGCTATTTTTATTTTTTGATCCCGATCGCACAAACGAGTTTCTAAAAAAAGCGGGTGAAGCCACAGGCAACAGCTAGTAGAATATACTCTAAATCCACTTCCACTTGTAGACCCTTCTGCGTAGTCGTGAGTTTTTTTCCACTGACTCATAAAAGAAGGTCGCAGTTATTTCGTGTTGTATTTTGTGTATTTGTTACGCGATAACCGATATTGATGGTAGTTTTTTTGGGGAAATTGGTTATGATTCTGAGGCGGCCCCATTATTATAATTACTATCGTAAAAAATATATGGGGGTCCCATATATTTTTAATCATCCTCCTCGGAATCATGAAATATCTTTCGAAAAGACAATATAAAATCATATGTTAAACTGCGATTAAATTGTTAGATTTCTTTTTTTCTATTTGGATTTTTTAGGAACTAATAAACTTAACAATTAGTATTTGTTACAGGAAATACATTATCTATAAATTAATACGTGATTAAAACTTTGGACCCCTTTTTATGAAAATTGCGCGGACGCAGGAGCATAAAATTTGGCACACTTATAGTTTATGTGTAGGAGAAGTGCAGAACGCTTATATTTTTCGATAATAATGCATATAAAGTAAATAAAATATTAAAACATTAAATCAATAAATAAAACATTACCCTCACTACCATGCATTTGACACACACACACACACACACACAAATATATTGATGTTGAAGATAAAAGATCACAGATGGCGAACTAACTACTCAGGAAACAAGGTAGTTGGTCTTAAAAAATAAAAATGGCGTTCTTATCAACAAAATATTAACGTTTCGATATAAAAATGGCTGAATTTCGATCAATGGGCGATCACTAGTATAACGAAAATACTTAATGACTTAGGTCTAGTCCACACTGCGATTTTTCACCGTGTGATATTTTTCTCGCAATTCCGTATAATTTTGAATCTTAAACGAGTATCTGCACTGGCGGTAAAATATTTAAGCAAAAAAGGTTCTGTGATCTGATGCAAATTTATGCAATTGCAAATAAGCAGTCCGGTCTAGGCTTTACAACATATCAGATGATAAGTAATTTAAAGTCCAAAATGAAGATGTAGTCAAAGTCTAAATACCTAGTCTGTTCGCTATGAATTTTGAAAATGCCTAAATTTTTATTCTCCAACAATACTGAAGAAACCTTTTGGCTTAATTTTTTTTTAATTTTGGGTCTATAAATCTTTAACAATACAAAACATGGCAGAAGTAAACTGAATATATTTATTAGCTTTCCATTTGTCCCGTAAAATAGAGTTAGATTGTATGTGGCCTAAAAACAGGCGTATCAAAGTCTGACAGAGATCACTCCGAATCGATAGAACCGCGATAGTTAAAAAGTATGTAATTAAATAATATTTTTTTATTAATATTAAAATATTTGAACACCAAAATATGGTAAAATATGTTGATACACTTAAATATTTTTGTAACATCTCATTTACACACATATTCCGCAAATAAATAATTATCTTTCTTTCTTTCTTTCTGTTATGTACGGTAACCGGTGTTTTCTTTAATAATTCATTTATTGTTCGAATATAGGTACATAGCCAGTTGTTAACAAATTTGGTTTGAGCTCTATATTCTGCCTATAAGGCGTACAATTCTAAAAGTAATACAAATAAACTAATTTGCAGTCAGTATAAATAATAAATTGATTTAATACAATTAAAATGAATATCTTAGAATTTAAGTACATATCTATTTATCTTATTTTTTCGCACAAATCTCTTCTCTTACCATCATGAGAGACGTTTGCTTATTTATTGACCTTTTACATAAAATTATATCATTATTCTTTTCAATTTTGCAGAATTTCCATCACATGTTAGCAAGTTTTTGGCTGTGCATCAAAAGCCTTTCACCACAAACTTTAATCGTGAAAGATGTAAGCGTTTGCGCCAACCGGAAATACGTCATTACTCCGCTAATGGCCGCTGTGTTTTCCCGCCACTTTTGTCTCCGCGCCCTGAATTCGGACAAAGAGAAATGACAGCTCTTTTAATATTCTAAAAATGGAATATGGGTCTACGCCTTTGGTGATATGAAATGCCAAAGTTGTACATACATTCATAGATGTATACGTACAGCTTCATTATTGTATTCGGTATGTATTTCGGTATTATACAAGCATATGTTTAACTTATAAAGTATGTATATTTGTTTGAAATTTTGATTGGACATGAGCGGATCTTATTATAAAAACGGAAGGTGGCTAAAGGAACTCCTAATACCGGATTAGACCACGGGAAGAAATTCCCAACCCAGAGACCTGGCTGCTGTAGCAGCGAGTGATTGATATCAAGGTCAAGGGGCTACCGCCCCGGCACCTTCTACCTGCCTCCTTACGGGGGTAAGGAGACATCTACGAGAGTAACTCCTGAAATTCTCAACATTATCCTATCGTGTTTGGTATATTGAATAAATTTTTTTGAGTCTGCCACTGGAAATAGGCCTTGCAATTAAAAGGTTGTTACTAAAATGCGTTTTCTATCAAAAAATATTTATGTATTCAAATAACATAGGAGAGCTTACAAGAATATTACGAGTTTTGATTGGAAGAAAAACACGTGTTTTCAAGACAAAACAATGATTTTGCCTGCTACTGCAGTTGATCTTGTAAATAAGCTTACTAGCTACCTGACCTTTAACGGCCAATATTAATAATCAATCCTAATCCAAAACCTGCTGTAAAAGATTGATATTTTGATCCATTTTTATGTTATCGCTTGCCAATAACATATCTGTGGACAGGATAAATATGGCAATTAGGTATGGGATAGACCGCCGGATACGCAGCTATCTAGATTGCCTGAAATCCATTAGATTGAGATACATTTTTAACATTGGCCGTTAAGCTATACAGTTATTATCTCATTTTTGTTTATCAGTCGAATTTCAATAACTATGAAGTTTACAAATACCTAATATAAGTAGGTAGACTTTATTCTCATGACGCCGGGTAATCCCAGTAAAAAATGGTGGTAAATCGAAATGGCGGGCATTTAACCTTCCGTAAAAATATTTAGGGGAAATCATCGTTTTAAAATTATTCCTATTTTTGAATGAATTTTGTCTAGAACTATAAAAAAAATGGCTATCAATGAGTTTAAAATGACTGTGTTTTCTCAAGTGCACATGGAAGTTATTTTAGTAAAACTTACAAAAACAGCCCAATCTCCGGATCAGCTGAACTGATTTGTATGGGGCTTACATAAAATTAAATAGTTGTAAAGCTACAAACATACTATTTTTATTGTGGAATTTCCATAATAAAACGCGGGTAATTTAATTATTTGCTTATTTAATATACATTTTTTACTGAAGATACTCACCTACGTTCTTCACTACCAAAAAGTACCGCAAACTCTTGGTGCATTTGGATAACAAAGCATATACACTTAGCTATAAATTACACCCGTATCTCGGAATAGGTAGGCAGAGGTACAACCAGGAAGTCCATCATCAGCCAAAGGCATTTATTCCCACAATGTGATAGATAGATGGCCACACGCACTGTTATTGTTCATTTTAATATTTTTTTAAACGTCCGTGCAATATTAAAAGTGACTAATTTGAGCAATAGTTTATAACACATACGACTTCCCGCCTCGTATCTGTTAATAATAGCTTCACGCTTCGTCAACCATCAGTTGCAGAAGAGAGATTAAGCGGCGCCGATCCATTTGTGCATTCACTTGCACTTCAATAAGCTTTTCAGTTTCCTCTACCATGAAGGTTGTGTGGTTTCGAATCGACAGGTCGATAAGTTTGATAGGTGTTTTTAGGGCTAAAGAAAGAAAACTATATATACAATAATAATAGAAAATTAAATTAAAATTTAAAAAACCCCCGACGCAAGAACTTAATTTTCCTTTAAAAAAGTAAAAAAAATGCTGACATTCGGTTAATCTCCCCGCTTTTACCCGCACAACTTTTAAACGGCTCAACCGATTTTCATCAAAAATATCTAAGAACACTCGCACATATGTTACCTTTAATACAAAGATCCTTGGATCAGTTCGGGAGTTATAACGCCACAGACAGACAGACACGTCAAACTTATAACACCCCTCTTTTTGCGTCGGGGGTTAAAAAACACATGTTATCTATAAACACATAGCCTGCTAACCTGGGTCTTGTATGATAAAATTTTTGAATTACGAGGCAAAAATATATGGACGCTGGTTAAATATACTAAGCGTTATAACCTATGTCAAATTAAAGTATTTAAAGAGTAAAGTTTTCCTAATGCGCCCAGCTATAAATTAAGCGCGAACAGGGTGTATTATATTTAAAATCTGATTCTAGACGATTATTAATATGGGTTTGTATCATCTGGACCGAAAGTTTAATCCAGATTTAATAATAATCGGAAGCTTGAAACAAAGTTTCCTCCTGTAAATTCGAAAATCCGCCCGTCTACCTGCTTGAGACGCTTTCATAATACCGCTGGATCGATTTTAATTAAATGTGATATGCATCTAGTTAAAGAAGTCAAGTTCCAACATCAACCCCAAAAGGATTTTAATAGGGTATTAAAGGTTTTATAAAAATCGATTCTACACTGACAAAGTCACGGATAAACCAGAAGTTCGATTTAAATTCTAACTGGTTTCGCGATGTACTTCACGTGTATGTTGTCAACGATTTTTGATCAAGTCCTGTAAATCTTAAAGGATTTTAGCAATAGTTCATGTAACGATACATTTTTGCCCTGAGCTTGGAAATCGAGGCGAACGTGTAACGATTCGAAAATGTTATATAGTAGTTTTGTTTTAACAGAATTCGGTTGGATGTTTTTATTAACTTTTCACTTTACTAAAATGAAGTGAATTTATAAGAAGTGAACTGATGATATATAACATGCCAAAGAGTTTTTAATACAGAACATTTGGCAGCATGGCCAAAAAGTCTTAGCCTGTTCCAGAAAGGGATAAATTATTGAATTGTCGAGTTAATGAAAATGAAATTTCACAATTTGATGAAAGCATTTTCGGAAAAAATGGAAACTTTTTAATACAAAAGATTTGGCAGCATGGCCAAAAGTCTTAGCTTGTTCCAGAAAGGGATAAATTAATGAATTGTCGAGTTAATTAAAATGAAATTTCACATAAATAAATTTCTATAGTTTCCATTTTTTCCGAAAATGTTTTCATCAAATTGTGAAATTTCATTTTTATTAACTCGACAATTCATTAATTTATCCCTTTCTGGAACAGGCTAAGACTTTTTGGCCATGCTGCCAAATCTTCTGTATTAAAAACTCTTTGGCATGTTATATATCATCAGTTCACTTTTTCGGTGTCTTAAAATATAGTCATAAGTCACAATAAAATGTCATGTCAGGGTTTCCAATAAACTTCTTACTCAAGCTAATTAGATTTATTAGGTGGCAGCAAGGAAATACCTACACGATACAATACTTTTTTCCTAAACTTTAACTGAACCAAATTGAACAAAATACCAACTAAATTTACTAATTTTACTTATAATATAATATACACGAAATAATATGTACTCGTGTATTTAGATTTACTAGGTTATGTCTGTGGCTGAGTCTATGCGTCATCGTATTCACTCACATCTCACAGTCACTTCGTATTTTTCAGACTAGCTCTGAATATAATACGCGTTATGGTATTTTGTCATTCTAACTTTTAAACTTGCTAAACGAAATTGGCAAGTACCGTAAAATTCTTTAAACCATTTGAATGACCGAGCTAAATATATATTTTTCCCTGCAGTTGAAGTAGTCGCAACTTAACGATAACGAGTCTTGATCCGATTTGTATAAAGTTATGTTATTGAGTGCAAGAGCACTTGATATTGAGGTCACTAGACCAGAATTTAAAGTCAAAGTCATTTATAATCTCTTCAACCTTCACTACGCAGTATAAAACAAAATCGCTTTCCGCTGTCTGTCCATATGTATACTGAGATCTTTAAAACTAAACAAACTAATTTTCTTTATAGATAGAGTAATTCGAGAGAAATGTTTATATGTATAATAATATAGATGTTTGTCTACTCTGTCCAACCGTGCGACGCTGGGACAGGCTGCTAGTCAATTATACATGAATCACGTTAACGGAGTTTTAGAGACCATTTTTTTAGGAACAAAGCAAACAAACCCTACATCCTGAGAATAAGACATACAAATTGCTTTACAATTACTAGATGTATAAGTTGCGTAGCAAATTCAACTTTCCGTTAACGAGTTGTAAAAAATAAGATCTTTAAGCCCACCCACGGGCACCCACGACTAGCCGAAGACATTTAGTACCACAATGTGATAGGTGGCAAGCCTATCGCCAACTGAGCATATATCCAATCCCAAGCAATGTTTTTTTTTATTTAAAACCCAATTTTTCTTTTTGGTGCCCGACCGTATTCGAACCCGGTACCTCATGTATACATTAAGTCCAACAACTGAACCGCTAGACCACAGAGGCGATAAACAAGTTGTGACTTACTAATGTTGTTGAAAAAGAAAAGGCGGTACCTACTAGGAATTAGGCAAACTATTTTTATTTTGTTTTCTAATATACTAAATTTATTACCAAATATGTTTCATTCTAGTATCAGCTTGGTGAAGGTCAACCTAGGATCGAATCTTACACCATAACATTCAAAGTGAGAAAATGTATTTCATTTGTTCGGATAGTAATAAGATACTATTCTTTCCCAGGACTAAATCCTCTAAACCCCTATCAATGACATTCAAAATTGGCAGAGGATTTCTCTAAATTTATTTACTCTTATTCTTTTATTTTCCTAGATTACTTTAATGCAATTAAAAACAGAATGCAAACACTAGCCGAACGTAATTACAGTTTAATTTGAATAATTTCACGCTGTAGGCCGAAAAGTATAACTTTCTGGGAATTAATTAAAACTGACGCAGTGGCCACTAATTTCGCGAGTTTTAAACTTGATTGTTTCAGAATATTTTAAAATAAAAAGAAGAATTATACTAGAATATAATCCGCAACATTTGGCAAGACTGCTAATGCTGACAAAGGCTACGAGTTTATTTCTTGTCTTAAAATGTTCTTTTTTTTTATTTGAAAATAGGACTTACCCACGCTGAAATGATCAGTTAATAGTTCTGAGTTTCAGGTGGTAGATTAATATAGTAGGTAGATTTTATTAAACGGTGAAATCTCGATATTAGTTGTTACCGATTTCTTCTAAACATAGTTAAAATTTTAAGTACCTAAAATTTTAATAGTTAAAACTTGATAAAAATATTGAAAACATAGTTAAGTATAGGTACATAACATAAATATTACATACATATTAAATACAGTTGATTATTTAAAAAAACAAAAACAAAAACTGTAAAGGGGTTAAATTTCTAGGAAGTAGACAAATGTTAGTTGTTAATCTACAAGTGCTATTATAGTAAGTCTTCCAATGCCTATTCCATTCTATTAGATATGTAGATTTTCCGACTTGCCAAAAAATATAAGTGAAGGCGATACAAAATAATATTTCGTGGCCACAAAATACCAATTATTTGGTCGAATTGAATCCCAGTTAATTTTAAACAGAGCCTTTTGTAAGCTCAGATAAAGCGTTAATCCGGAGAAAGACATCGCTTTAATCCGACTTTCATTTTAAAGCGTTTACTTTTGGGCTTCTGACATAAATTAGAATATTTAATTTGGTATATTTTATAACGGCAAGATAATGAAAAGTAAATAAGTGAAAATTTGTAGTTGGAACCTTTATGCATAATTACTTTAAAGATAATATTATGCTGGTCGCTCTAATCATGTTTTTAAATGGCGTTCTACGAAATGGAAGCTATTGCCATTCACCAAATGGGCTTGTAGTACTGGACCATCTACCTCTCTGCTAGGCAGCTCGTAAGAGTCGAACACAAATTAAAGTATAGGTTCCACCCTCTCCCTCTACTACCAGGGGTCTTGCCCTGGTGGTAGATCGCTGTGACGCAGCTAATGCGGGTAAGGATTTGTCTTACCCATTCCTGCCGCCATAATTAATCTGTCATGTTCAGCTCTAAAAAGTTGGAGTAGCCGGTAGACTTGTTCTTCCATCCTTACCTCAGGACAGTGACGCACCTGTGACATCTATGGTGTCTATAGGCGGTTAACTCTTACCACCAGGAAAGCACCAAAATCAAAAAAATCTAGGGTTTCAACTGTCTTACAATTTTCTCACAAATGTACTTGCGATGTTTGATGCAGGTGGTATTAACATTTTTCTTATAATGGTCCAAACAGCATATTGCCTTCCAAAAGAACATACTCTGAAAGTTGTCTAGGTTGCAACAAATTTTTACGTTTTCTGACTTGCAAAAAAAAACGTTTGACAAGGTTCCAAAAATAACTCCACTCCATTAATTGTAGAGTGATGATGGCGGATGTGCAGCAAGTTGAACGGGTAGGAATCTCTCGCCTTATCTATACTTGCCATCATAATGACAGTGTCATGTTCCATCATAGGAGCTTCTGGCGAAAGCATTATGTAACTAATCGGAATAGTTAAAAAATGTAACTTCAAACGGCATTGTTTCATAGTCGACAATGATTACGAACCATTGCATTGACCAAGATACAAGTGACTTGTTAAGTGTTGGTATTATTTGATTTAAATACATTTCCAAATGTACATCGAGACATTTCAAATTATTTAGAAAAAAAATAATATAAAAAGCCATCTATAATTAAAATCTTGAACTAGTTGGTCACGATGGAAACAGATGATGTGACAATTCACCGGTAGATGGCGTTAGTCTGCTAAAGCGAATGATGTAATAGCCATAAGAGTAGATAGATGTCGCCTTATTTATCCGTTATCGTAATTTAAAAAAGTAACAACTATTAGCATAAAACAACAAATAAATCATCACGTAACATACGTTTTTGTGGTATTTCTAACTAAACGTGTTGTAACACAGATTTATTAAGCTGTACCTAGGTATTTACTACTTGTATAACAAAGGTGCCTAAGCTTCGGTAAGGTACGTCTATGACGATAATTCTTATAAAAAATCTACTTCTGCTGCCAAACGGTACTTTAAACTGCAATTAGGATCCGTCTCTCTAATTTTCTTATCATCGTTTATT
>NJDC01000727.1:1827429-1838831 GCA_002245475.1 Calephelis virginiensis | reverse complement strand
GTTCTGTGTAAATGTAGGTACATATTACAGTTCCGAGTACATTTCGGTACATTACATAATATTACAATCAATTGTTTAATAAGTATAAGAAGTTAATTCAGTCATACTCACTAAAGTTAAATTTCATAAATTTTAAGATGTGAATTTTTAATGTAATAAATTGATTAAGTACCTCCTTTTTTTCTACATTCCCAGTACAAGTTTGTTTAACTATTTTTTATTTATCTGACTATGATCGATACATTAATTTTTTTTTTTTCTATGACTGTGTGTCTGTTTTTTGTTTAACAAAAAACATTGAATAAATCTGATAGGGTTTTTACTTTTCTAGAAAAAGAAATGAATCGAAATTATCCTGATTTTCTCTACATTACGTCAAAATTAACATTAAACTTACTCACAGAAATTAACTACATTAAAAAGCCTAGATTTTAGGTATGCCTGATGTAAGTAGAGCAGAAAAATTATTTGATAATAAGTGAAGCAATTATGTTATTGTTGATACGACCAGAATTCCTTCCATGAATACTTTATACAATATTATTTCAATAGCTCTAACTGTCATCGGAGAATCACAATGTACCCAATAACTTATGCCATACAGTTGCTTTTTTATGTGGACATTTAGCAACATGGAAAATAATGCTTTAAGCGTTCATGGTAACCCCCTGATCCTAGGATCTAAAATTTCCTGCGTTATGTGAAGTACTCGACCATCCATAGCGAAACATGACAATGATGAGCACTGAAGGTTGGACAAATTCTGCCGAGTCGTTGTAGAATTCCTGCATCAAACTTTTTGAATTATATGACATTGGAACGAGTAGTCGAATTTCCCGTTGGTAAAAATTTCACCCCGCTTAGAGACACCAAAGCTAGTAATGGCGTGTTGCCAACCTGTTAGACCTCGCGCAAAAGTAAGTATACCGGATACCTTATCATCAGAACCAGAATACGTCACCGGCAAGTGTTTACGTTTTGCCGGCAGGAATAAATAAGAAGGCGGTTCTAATCAGGGCAAGTCGCTGCGAAACTCCCACCTAGACAGATGTCACGGAGTTGGTGACGGTAAGCCTAGACTCGACTCTTATGAGCTGCCTAGCATGAATTTAGATAATCTATTCGGCAAAGGAGCCCGGACCGAAACGGGGAAAAAGCTATACATTTAATTGGAACATAAAAATAATGTAACAGTGTATCTGATTTCTATCCGGGATCTCAACAACGACATGCATGGTCCCGGGGGAAATCATCACAATCTCACCGACTGGCGATCGCCTGGAACAAATAACAGAGAAATTGCGATTGCCATTATTTCCTATTTAATTAAGATGGGGCTTATTATCTTCGGCTAGTCGTGGCGCCTTGGTTGTGCCTTTGCCTACTTCTTCTAATCTTAATTAAATTTAAATTACATAAATTTAATTAAGATTATTTAAATAAAATCCCTTTGTTAGTCAATTCTAATTTGGTACATCATATCATACCCATTCCTCCAGTTTTGACTGACTATAAGCAAAACTCGTATCTTTAGCGAGCAAGTGATGATTTTAATTAACTAAGCAAAATAATAGATATAGATCTTTTCCATATAAGTGTTACCTCGGCTAGATTAAAACTAAACTAAAAAAAAAGCGGAGATTTTTTTTTAAATGATTGATGCTTTTGAAGCTTTATTGTTTATTCTTGTAACATTAATAATCGATTTTCTGTTATTTAAGCAATAAGTTAATAGTTCTTAAGTGGTTAATTTTGTTAATATTCGTGAAAACCTGTAACTGGCTCTCTATTATTATTATTATTTCATGTGTCCCTGTTGCATTAAAGCTGTTGGTTTTTCATAAATAAATATAATTAATAAATATATATAATATAAAAATAAATAAATAAAATAATTATATAATTTATTTCAATTATTAAGATCAGATAAGTACTATTTTTTTTAAGTCAGGTTTTCCTTCCTGACGCTATAGATGAAATACGTTAACAACGCCGTCACGTTTCACCGAGTTAACGTTTTTGGCCAAAACACTAGCAATAAAATTTGCTATAGTGACCACTAGAGGCGCTGTTTAAAACCCTATACAAATTTGAGTTAAAAACGTAAACGCGATGGTAAGTGAAAACTACATGTGGCCAATACACTCAGGGCTCGGGTCGGCTAGTAATACATAAATCTACCTAAAATCATGTAATTTTGACCCGTACCAATTAGCTGTGGTTTTATTTGTCATTTTAATTTTTCATTCATTTTTTTTTTATGTTGGTAAAAGGTTGGTTTGTTAGCGGTACCTAACAAAGATTCTATCGGTATTCGGTACTGAGTGCTTGCGGCGAATGCGGGCTGCCGCGCAGGCTATGGGAGAGGGGCGCATTCCAGCGGAGAGCACAGTTAATTGGTACGCTGGACATCAATTTATATTTTTACAGTTCACTATACGTCCACAAAGGGCATTTTGCGTGCGTAGCGTAGCGTAGCCACTCACGCGTAGCTGTTTGTGTTGCGTCCAGACACCGCGTCCTACGTGCTTTTTTAGACTGACTTGTGTTGCTAACCTCGAGGTTTTTACAACTTTACCAGACTTGGTGGGCAAACAGCGTGCTCAGCCCGATACATCGTTATAGATGGCCAATCCATTCATCCACGGTTCTCTAAAACGTCAGCAACGAGGGCTGATTCTCGGGCGAGCGAACCTTTACTTGGTGCTGCGCGCTGGTTAGGTGGTAGTGGGTTACCGCTCGGTGTTAAGCGCCGGGCGAAAAAGGTTTCTTCGTCGCCGAAGTGCATTTAGTGCTGTGTTTTGTCAGTTTGTGGTAGGTTTAGTTGGGAGGATCGCGTTAGCCGTCGCGTTATGGGATCGGCACAAGTCCCACGTCCTACGCAGAGAGGGACATGAATTGTCTACCATGGCTTGTATACTGTCAAGAAAAACGTAGATAAATGCCCTTACAGGACAAGTTATTATATAATATGTTTTAGTCATAACATTGTAAAAAATCATAAAATGTAATAAAAGAAAATAGGCCATTTTGATTTAAAAATAACTAAAACCTACATTTAAGTTTTGTTTTCATTTCGTAAAGGCTAAATCGATAAATGAATATTAGGATATAAATAGATTTAAACTTATAGAAATAGCCTTTTTATTTCGATACCTCAAGGTATTATTTAATAGGTAAACTAAATCCCAGGCGAAACTGCGACATCAGCTAGCTTTTTAAAATACAAAGCTTATAATAGTATAAGATATTACTTACGGTAACACATCGTCTCTCAGTGACAAATTACGTTATCCAAGTTAAAATAGGAGAGAGAAGCTAAATGTTTTATTTGTGTGAAACAATACATTATTTACTGCATTTTTAAAATGATTTAGTGTTGGAAAAGTTGACGGCTGTTTAATTATAAGAGGCTACGGAGACCCCGTGTTTTACCCTCTGTTGGTCCGTGTTCTCGGTGTAGAATGGAACATTACCAGTAAAATCGCTGGTACTCTAAGTAGCGGCTTGCAGTAGTTCATCGCCTGACCTATTCCTGCCGTCATAATTACAGTGTCATGTTCCGGTTCGCAGGGTAGAGTAGCCAGTAACGTTATACAATAGGCCTAACATGCCGGTCACAGGACAGTGACGCACCTATAACATCAACAATGTCTACAGAACACGGCAGTCCGTTACCATAAAAAGAGCCGTGTACCTTTTCGTTGACTTTTAACAATAAAAAAAGTTTTTTTTGAA
The DNA here is from genome assembly GCA_002245475.1 of Calephelis virginiensis. NCBI lineage: Eukaryota > Metazoa > Arthropoda > Insecta > Lepidoptera > Riodinidae > Calephelis > Calephelis virginiensis. Next base: position 1,835,093 of record NJDC01000727.1, on the reverse strand, counting down.
CTTCCAACCTTATCTTGCAATGAAAAAAAAAACATTAATGAAGATGGAGCTGTTGGCAGCAGTTTCTCTTTTTATCAGACTAGATAAGCTGGAATGTTAACCCTCTCTCTCTACCGGTCCTTTACCCTATAAAAGGAATAGGTAGGGGTATAGAACGAGTGCAAGCTGAATAATACCAGCTAGTCGTTGTTGCAATGTTAGAAGTAAGTAAATAAATATCTTCACGCCCATATCCCCGAAGTGGTAGGCAGAGGCACAACCAGAGCATACATGACTAGCCAAAGACACTTAGTGCCACAATGTGATAGGTGGCAAGCGTGTGCCTAACCGGGAACACGTCAAATCCCGAGCAACGTTTTTTCTAAATCTTTAAAAAACAAAACAAAATTATACTTATTCTGATAAACTGACTAGTTTCCTGAAAATCCCGGGATTTATAAATCTTAGTCCCGAAAATTTTGGGACTTTGGGTCCCGGGATCCCGATATCGAATCCTCTACATGTGAGTTAATTGGTAGAAAAGTAGTTGTCCGACATTTAACGGAACTCATACTCTTCATAGTCGACACTTGAAGTCCATTCTATCCTCATAATATAAATAGCATTTGTACTTTTCCACAAAACAGAACAATGATCTCTAGCATAAACGGTTCATATCACTTTCTGTCACGGTGACATATTATGCTAGGACAGCTAGCTCTGCAGAGAGAAATGAAACCTTTTTAGTTGAAAATGCCCTTGTTTATTTTGCTTCCAACTTTGTTCTACTGGATTAAAAAAGGAAGGAAACTTTAAACAGGCACTTTTTGCGATTAAATGAGAAAAAGTGGCCAAGTTTTTTTTTATGATATTGGAAGGCAAACAAGCAGACGGATTTCCTGATGGTAAGAAATTCACGCCGCCTAGAGACACCAAAGGTGGTAATGGTGCATTGCCAACCTGAGGCCGGGATATAAGGCCTTGGGCAAAAGTAAGTTTACCGGGTTCTTTACCCTCCAAACCGGGCACGTGATGACGTTATGGCAGCAGGAATAGGTAAAACGGTGGTACCCATCCGGGTGAGTCGCTGTGAAACTCTACCACCTAGTCAGATGTGGTGTTAGTGACTATTACTGACGGTAAACTTATGCTCCCCTTTTACGAACTGTCTGGCAGGAAGGCAGATGGTCTATTCTGCAAAGGAGCCCGGACGATTAGATTACCATAAGTTCAAACGTTTAACATAGCGAAGTCAGGTTAGCAATGCACTATTTCTATCTTTGTTGTTAACATTATTATTTGTTACCATCAAGCCGTCTGCTTGCCTTTTAAACTAATAAAAAAAAAGTATCTTCACGCCTATATCCTCGAAGAGGTATGCACAGGCACAACCAGTACACCCACAACTAGCCGAATACACTAAGTCCCACAATGTGATAGGTGGCAAGCCTATCGCCATCCGGGCACATATCCAATCCCGAGCAATGTTTTTTTTTTTTCTACAAGAAAATTGGAAAAATCCAATTGTCTATTTGTTGCCCGACCCGGGACCTCATGCATTCAAGTCCACCAACTGAAACGATAGACCACAGAGGCAATAAATTTAAATAAAAAAACCCTGATTTTTTAAAATAAAATTTATTGCATATTGAAAGTAATAGCATTAAAAATAATGTTCTTATCCAGAACGATATTAACTGCAGATGTTGAAGTCAGTTTGTGCAGCTAACAGTTCCTAGAGCGAGATTAACTGAGACTATAAAGCTAAGTTTACAATACGGCAAGACTGGATTAAAATATATTTATTCACAAACTTTTAAAAATTACAAAATTTTAATGACGCACCGGTAACATTTATGTTGTCTATATTCAAGGGTTGTCTCTCTAAAAGAGCCTGCTGCTTGTTTACTACCTTAAATTAAAAACATTACAGATTGTAGCTACATCAAAAAATGTCAAAACCAGCTCACAAATACACTTCATCACGGAACACAGCCTTGGTTAGCACTGACGATATAGCTACAGGAATACGTAAGGCAGTGGTTAAAATTAAAGCTTTCTTCAAAGCAACCTACCCAACTAGCAATGGCTAATAAGTACCTATCTATAATAATTTAGTATTAATCAGCACGTGGTGGGATCGTTACATTCCAACGTCAAAAATACAGCTATCTATTATGTAACTAAATAAGTACATCTAAAAAGATACAAACACATAGAAATACCACTTCTCATAAAAACAACTTCTGCTAAAAGAAACTCTAGCAACGCTCGCAAGAAACATTTTTTGTTTTCCGGTTTTTCGCTAAATTACCTGGCGCGTTCGGTTTATTTCGTAACGTTGTTTTTATGATATATCTTATATCTAAAGACTCCATTTTTAATATCGGTGCCAGTATTTTCTTTAGTATTAAAAAATATATACATAGCTTGTATCGTTTTTGTCATTTTTTTTTGAACTAGCAACCCGTCTCAGCTTTGCACGGATAGACAAACTTAAATGTTATTATATTTATAAACCTTTCTCTTAAATAATTTTATCTATTACAAAACGGCATCAAAATCCATGGCTTAGTTTTAAAGTTTTATGCATTCATGGGTAGAGACAGCATAAAACGACGTTTTATACTATTTAGTGACAGTGTCTTAAGGATATCAAACGAAGGACATCAGCACAAGGATTTTTTTTATAGAAGAGGAGGCAAACGTGCAAGTGGGTCACCTGATGGAAAGTCATCACCTCCGCCCATGGACATCCGCAACACCAGGAGTATCATAGATGCGCTGGCGACCTTTATGAGTACGCTCTTTTCTTGAAGGTTCCTAAGTCACAATCGTTTGGGAATACCGCCATTCTCAGATATATCTGTTAAAGCAGTAGTTTGATAAGTGGATATAATAATTGTTTATATTACTAGCTGCTCCGTCAAACTTCGTTTGACCCGTTCAGTTTGTAAGGGAAAAATAAAATTAAAATGTTGTTTTTCCTAGTTTTCTCAAAAATAAGATGACAAATGGTTCTTAGCTACATCCCTATCAATTTTCAGCCAAATCGGTGTAGCCTTTCTTGAGTTATAAGTAGTGTAAGTAACACGACTCTCTTTTATGTATGTACTAGCTGTAAGGCGAACTTTGTTCCACCCGGTCAGTTTGCATGGGAAAAGATAAAATGTCGATTTTCCTAGTTTCCTCTAAGTGAAACGTGATAAAAACTATCCTAGGCCGTTCTCCTGATTCTAAACTGCCTCCTTATCAATTTTCAGCTGAATCGGTATTGCCGATCCTGGGTTATAAATAGTGTAACTAGAACGGCTTTCTTTTATGCATATAGATATAGGCATAGCTCAAGCCAGATTTTTCGCCTGTTGTGGAAGTTTACCGTATCCTATTAGATTGAAAAGTTACAGTCATTACGATAGCAAGAATATATAGGACTGTAGAGGTCCGTCTATCGCCTTATCCATTCTTGTCATGATGGTAGTATGTCGGTATCTGTGCATATCTACCGCCTAACCTATTAATTGGCCTGATAACTACACATGATATTGTAATATCCTCCCTCCGCCTTATTAACCGAGACTTGGAATCGATCCTGAAGGTCTGTTGTCTGTTGAATGTCTGCTACATTATGTGATGAAGATTCGAATGTATAGATTTCCGGGCGTACGTGTTTTGTAAGTTTTTTTTTTCAGTATCTATATAAGTATTTTTTTATAAATAGATGTGGATGACTAACACCCATAACATAAGCATTTATTTTGCTTACTTTGGGACTAGATCCATTGGTATCATTTAATAACAGATATTTCTTTATTTATTACTTTATTATTATTATTTATTTCAATGGCGGCAGGAAAATGAGGCAGTTTCATATGTTCCACATCCGGGCAAGTTGTTCCACGGCACTCGACTATAAGTTCGTACATACATACATACATACATATCTTCACGCCAAGTCCCTTACGGGGTAGGCAGAGAGTATCGAGTGCCAGACCTCGGAGACTCTTGATAATAAGTTCGTAATTACCCATTTCACCTAAGTTTACAAACTGCAAAACTGAGAAAGATAGTCTATCTTTCAGAACTTGGATCAACATAGAAAGTTATTTGTATGGTTGAAGTCATGATGAAATCCACTTTACCAGCGTTCCATTTATCCGTGACGGAGAGGTCGGAGTAACTTAGACTGATGGTAGAAAAGCTAACTTTATGTTCCTGTATTTATTATCTAAACCCAACGACAAACTCAGTTTCCGAAGTGATTACGAAGTTTCTGATGTTCTATTACCATTTCCATCTACCAGGTTTAATAACAATGTACCGCTTTGTTCGAAGGTTCAGCGTACATGAATAATCCACTGATTAATTTGGTTTTGAGTTTTTGTTCACCGATAAGTGTAAAATTTTGTATGATAAAGGTATTTGTGTGTGATTGGGTGTAGATGATTAATAATTAAATACTAGTTCACCGCCAGATGTGGTCCTATCATAACTATTTGATTATTAAATACATAAATTGTCTCCTTCACCCTAAGGTTGTCTGGCAGAGATCGCTTCGAAGCGAAAAGACCGCCTTTGTGCACCTATGTTAAATATTATAAGTGATAGAGTGAGTACTATTTTAAATTTTTGTCCAAAATCATTAATTCAATAACTCATCCATTAAATTTAAATGTCAATGAACTTAGAGTTTACACTTTTTTTCCCAAGGCTCTGCTCTTGCTTTGTCATTTAAATGGGACTATTAAGCAATTTAAGGATAGATTTTTGGCGGAACCACTAGCAGGCAAATTTTCTAATATATGAGGTAACCTATTATACATATATACGATCCAATATTTAACACTCAAAAAAACATGTTTTAAATGTGTATTCGTGTTTCAAATTACTTCAGAGGAAGAGAACACCTCAGAACTTTCCCAAACGATATTAAATTTAATTTAAAAATCTTTGTTTGTTGTGTAATTAGTTAATCAACTTCCTCGCAATTTGTGTCATTGAAACATTTATGTTATTGAAATAATCCATGAAACAAATCAAAATAGCTTTAAAAAAACCTTTTACTAAAAATCGTTTCATAGTTTTTATACACGACGTGTATTGCGTTTTACTTGTCTCTTCAAATGTAATGATTACCCCAAAGAGAACTTGTCAAGAAGCTTAGTAGCACCTTAAGCGTATTTAAAGAGAAACTGAATAACCACCCATTTGGCTTATTTGGCATTATTTCAACCTTCTGCCGTTTCTTTACTATCAGCGTTTCTGGTTTAAGCACTTCTGGTTTAATCTTTTAGGAATTTACAAAATACTTCGCTTATAGTAAAGATAAAACAAGATACTTTGACAGCCTTAGGTTCTCGACTCTTGAAAAAAAATTACAGACTATTGTACCCTCTAAGCGTGAATACGCAAACACTCAATTTATGGTGTCAGAAAATGTGAAGATGGTAATAATGGTAATTTATCTTTCGTAAAACAACAAACAATACCACTAGCTAAATAAACACTAACAATTTTATTCAATTTTACATTTTACTGGTACGAATATGGATCAAATTATTATCGGTAAAAACGATAAAAATATCCATAAAACATTATGATTTCCAAACCACGGAATACAATGTTAGTGCTTTCTTTTAAGTTGGTGTTTTTATTGGCAGTAAAATGTGATCCTGATGTAAAAGACACAAACACAAATATAAAGTACAAATTAACATACGAAGATACAACAGTCAACGAAATAGCATTAGCCTTTGTACAATTATTTGGAAATAAAGAAAATGGAAGAATAGAAAACTTAAAACAAAAATTAGGAAGTATAAATACTTATGTCGTGGACAGAAATAAATATGCTGAAGTTTTAATGAACGAAACGAAGTCCTCAAATTTGAATTACACCAATTTTTATGATGCTTTAAATGAAAGTGATCATTTTCAGTTTTTAATAAGAGATGGAGAACCCAAGAATCTTTATCTCAGATTAAAAGAAAAAATGAATAGGGATGATATATTGAATATTTTGGCTGATAAAACACAAAATAGTGAATTAGCCAAGTCTGCAAGGAAAATGATGAGTAATGATTTGAGTAGTAGATTCAATAAATATAATGATCTTGACTTGATCGTTGATAGAATAATTGCAGAGAAACCAAGAGACAAACATACTTTTGATTATCAGATCGGTGACGACAGCTTTTGGGGTAATTATTTCGATTCTATTATTTTAATTGGCGGACATGATATGTTCATCTAAACAATGGTTTTATAAGGATATTAGTTGTTACACGCGGCTTTGCTCGCGTGGTAGTTAATATGTTTACTGATTGTAGCCCATTAATAAGAACTTAAGTTTTAACCCCTTTTTCACCCACTTAGGAGTAGAATTTCCAGAAACACTTAAATATGTATATGTGTATGTATCTATAAACTTTTAAAAAGTAGCCCAAAACCAAAGTTTCATGTTTCTAGCATAAAAATGACGTCCGTCCGTACAAAATTTTAACCCTTAATTAACCCCCTTAGGGACAGAATTTCCAAAATTTCGTCCTTAGTGGATGTTTACTCCATAAAACGACCCCAATCACCAAATTTCATGACCGGAACAGTATTTGCTCAGTCAATTGGACAGTCAGGACATGTTATTTTATAAGTAGTACAGTAGAGCATAATAAATTTTAATATATAGTTGATAAGAACGACATCTTCATTTCTGAAGTACTTTGTTTCCAAACTTTATAGTGCGCCATCTGTGATCTTTTATCGTTATGATCAATATATTTGTTTGTGTGTGTCAAATGCATGGTAGTGTGGGTAATGTTTTATTTATGAATTTAATGTACTTTATAAGCATTATTATTGAAAAATATTAACGTTCTGCACTTTTTCTACACATAAACTATAAGTGTGCCAAATTTTACGCTCCTGTGTCCGCGCAATTTTCGTAAAAAGGGGTCCAAAGTTGTGACGTCAAAACTCGAAAATGTAGACAGAAGCACAACCAGGGTTCTGTAACACTTTTTCGTGTTATCTTTTAATTATTATAGTAACAAAACCTTTTATTTAAGAAATGTTATATATTTTTTAATTATTTTCTTCTTTTTACATTTTTCTATTTCTGTCTGACATTTTTTTTCATATTTTTATACCTAATTCAAATTATTTTTAAATTTATACTTTTTAAACATGTTTTCTTTTGGGGGTCATTGGCCAGAAGCGTGCACGTCGCGATCCCTGTCAGTCCATTGGACTGCAATTCTGGCCCGAAAAAGTACCGCAGAGCGGGTAAGGGCGTTCCCTGGAGGCGACGCGTACCGATCCGCCCTCGTCGGTACGAAAAGAGGCAGATGTGGCGATGGGGGCCGCCACCCATCACGCCACGCCCGTACAGGCGAATCGAGGAGTGGAGAGTGTCAAATAGGCACGTGGAATGTAAGAGGGGGAATGGAAGCGAAGACGAATGAATTGATTGATGTAATGGATGAGATATGCCTGGATTTACTGTGTGTAACGGAGACTAAGCGAAAAGATAGTGATACTTTTGATCTCCCCGGTGGCAGGTTGGCTCTTTGGTCTGGTGTACCACAGAGCGATCACGCCAGCGCTGGGGTAGGTATCATTTTATCGTCTCGCTTAGCCTCAAGCCTGAAAGAGTATGATTTGATTGGTCCGAGACTGCTCTGGGTCCG